>WNWK01000654.1:392994-415243 GCA_009830355.1 Cherax destructor | reverse complement strand
CAATAATTGCCAAAGCAATTCGTAGCCATCTTGAAAGGCATAGATTGATTAATGAATCTCGGCACAGTTTTACAAAGGGGCATTCCTGTCTTACAAATTTACTAACTTTCTTCACTAAGGTATTTGAGGAGGTAGATCATGGTATTGAATATGATATTGTGTATATGGACTTCAGTAAGGCTTTCGATAGAGTTCCATATCAGAGGCTGTTGAGGAAACTTAAGGCACAAGGAATAGGAAAAAAAATTTCCTGGGTAGAGGCATGGTTGACAAATAGGCAGCAGAAAGTTTGCATAAATGGGGAGAAATCAGAATGGGGGCACGTCACAAGCGGTGTTCCACAGGGGTCAGTGTTGGGCCCCTTGTTGTTCACAATTTACATAAACGACATAGATGAGGGAATAAATAGCGACATAAGCAAATTTGCTGATGACGCCAAAATAGGCCATCTAATTCATTCAAATGAGGATATTAGAGCACTCCAGGAGGATTTGAATAGACTGATGCAGTAGTCAGAGAAGTGGCAGATGCAGTTTAATAGTAAAGACAAATGCAAAGTTCTAAATGTTGGACAGGGAAATAACCATGCCACATATAAACTAAATAATGTAGATCTTAATATTACGGATTGCGAAAAGGATTTAGGGTTAGCAGTAATCTGAAACCAAGACAACAGTGCATAAGTGTTCGCAATAGAGCTAACAGAATCCTTGGCTTCATATCAAGAAGTATAAATAATAGAAGTCCTCAGGTTGTTCTTCAACTCTGTATATCTTTGGTTAGACTTCATTTAGATTATGCTGCACAGTTTTAGTCACCGTATTAAAGAATGGATGTAAATGCACTGGAAAACGTACAAAGGAGGATGTCAAAGTTGATCCCATGTATCAGAATTCTTCCCTATGAGGATAGACTGAGGGCCCTGAATCTGCACTCTCTAGAAAAGCATAGAATTAGGGATATGATTTTTTTTTTTTCAAGTCAGCCGTCTCCCACCGAGGCAGGGTGACCCAAAAAGAAAGAAAATCCCCAAAAAGAAAATACTTTCATCATAATAAAGGGGATGTAAATAGCGTGCTAAAAATATCTAGCTTGACAGGACTCGCAGCAATGGTTTTAAATTGGAAAAATTCAGATTCAGGAAGGATACAGGAAACCACTGGTTTGGTAATAGTTGTGGATGAGTGGAACAAACTCCCGAGTACCGTCATAGAAGCTAAGACGTTGTGATGTTTTAAAAATAGGTTGGATAAATACATGAGTGGGTGTGGGTGGGTATGAGTTGGACCTGACTAGCTTGTGCTACTAGGTCGGATGCCGTGCTCCTCCCTTAAGTGAATGTGACTGACCTGACTAGGTCAAGGCATTGGCTTAAGTCGGTGGGAGAATTGGACCTGCATTGCATGGGCCAGTAGGCCTGCTGCAGTGTTCCTTCGTTCTTATAAAGATGAACCCCATAAATAAAAGTCAATGGAATAGGAAATTTTTGTGCCTCATTTTCTAACCATTACCTTTCTTCTTTACTGCAGGAAACATACTTACCAGGTGCCCATGGACAGGTGCCTCTCTGGGTTTAAGTTCTTCAGCTGTCGGAGGATGTGCTCTGCTATGTATGACCCTGTGTGTGGCACTGATGGCAAGACCTACAGCAATGACTGCTTCCTCCAGATGGAGAACTGCCGTTCCCGGAGCCTGGGTAGAAGCCTCGTTACACGTGTCTATCATGGCAAATGTGGCCAGCCTGTCCCACAGGCCAAGTTGTACATGTTTAGATAAGGTGCTTTGTCTTTAAGGGTTCAGATCAGTTGAAAACGTGCATTACTGTACTATGATGGATTTTTGTGGTTCTCTGAAGATCACTCTTCATGGATAACTAAGTGTAATGAACACTTGTCAATGCTCAGTGATAACCCATGTGGAGACAAACTCTGAAGATTAATTGGTCTGTATATTTTGATCTCATTCTGGGATCCATCTCCATGTGGATTATTGAGCATCACTCTTCATGTCTAAAGTTCCTTTCATGCATCAGCAAGGAGAGGCTAAATGCAGAGCCTGAGAACCTCCTAACAAAGTTGGACCTAACAAATCCATCTTTGACAACACAAAGCCAGTTCATAAAATGTAAACCTGTGGTACAAGACCTTAATAAAATGAACACTGATTAGCAAGAACATCAAATTACAGTACTGTAGTATAAATTTTTGAGCAGCATATGGATTTAATTTTCTTTTTAGCAAAATATAAATTTAAGTAATGTATTGAATACATGTACACACACACAGGAGGCTATACTAACTTTATGCTAGATTGTTGCTTAGTAGAGTTCTTTTTATAGGGTGATAGGCTAAACCCAGTTTAAACAAATTCTAATTACAATACATGATGTACTAAAGATGCTTATTACAGAACAGCGACAAAAAGAATATGTAACATATCATATATGTCAAGAATTTAAGTTGTAAATATTTTCTAGGATACTAACATTATTGAGGGAGGCTTATTCTTGCTAATTTTATGGCAGAAGGACTAATTTTAGTTAATTTAATTAATAAAGAACTTTAGGAAAACATTATATTCACAAAAAGTACTAAACTTGTATAAAGCAAAAGCTTTTTTTATACTGTACATTAATAACATTTAAATAATTAAGACAAATACATATTGTCTACATTTTTCAACATTACACTTTTTCTTGTTAATGCTACAGTATATGTAAAATAACATACTCTTATAACAATGAACCAACAGTCAAAATATTTTTCATTTTCTGGCTGGCAATAGACAAAACTTGTAAATTGATCAACAACACATGATAGACGAGTCAGTATAACTTGGCACATGTGTAGGTAGACAGTACAGTGCTTAGCTCACACAGGTTGACAGTACTTAGCTCCAACATAGGTCAAAAATACTTACCTCATAGGTCGACAGTACTTAGCCCAGACATAGGTCGACAGTACTTAGCCCAGACATAGGTCGACAGTACTTAGCCCAGACATAGGTCGACAGTACTTAGCCCAGACATAGGTCGACAGTACTTAGCCCAGACATAGGTCGACAGTACTTAGCCCAGACATAGGTCGCAGTACTTAGCCCAGACAGGCACGTACTTAGCCCAGACATAGGTCGACAGTACTTAGCCCAGACATAGGTCGACAGTACTTAGCCCAGACATAGGTCGACAGTACTTAGCCCAGACATAGGTCGACAGTACTTAGCCCAGACATAGGTCGACAGTACTTAGCCCAGACATATAGACTGCCCGACTAGGCACAGGACATCAGCACTAGACAAGAACACATTATATCTGACTGACACATATACCTATTCATCTAAGAGGGGTAGGGGATATGAAGGCCAATGTTTTCCTAAAAATATGATGTGCTCCAGTGGCAGCTGTTCGTGTCCTAATTTATCACTTAACTGCTAAATGCACAAAAATAGATCATTCTGTCATGTTTATTATTACTTTGCAAATAATTGACACTAGAATCATTTAAAGGTTAACATGTAACCCCTTCTCCTGAATATATTACTAAATGTAAAAGGAGAAACTTTCGTTTTTCCTTTTGGGCCACCCTGCCTCAGTGGGAAACGGCCGACGTGTTGAAAGAAAGAAGATGATGTATCTATCAATTTGGCATCATGCCTTGCAATATGATGTCTTACAGTTAAGATGGCTTAGTCAAGTTGACTTACATGTCAAGTACTTAACCTGGAATATTCATAATTACAGCTACACAAGAATGAACTTTACTTAGAATTTCATCTGTCCTATGTTGAGTTATGAGGCTGTGTTTAAATAACAATTGTTATAATTTCTTTCCACAAACAATCAATGATTAAGACAGTAAAAATATGTATAAACTACAAAAAAGCGTTACACTGTACAGCGCTACGATTAACAACTTTCAAAACATGCCTAACATTCTTCTAGGTGTTAAAATTCTAAGACAGACATAAAAGTTACTTCCTACTTTAAGAACCCTGTAATGCATCTATTACCTTTCGCATCCTACCTAGGAAGAGTTAGGGATCTGTGGACTTCTGTGAAAAGTAAGTACGATCTTCTGAGCACAAGGAAAGCTTTGACCTTTTACCTTTGGTGGCTCATAATTAAACTCTACATTATATAAACTGTGTAAAGATAGCAGTTTTATTTGGCAGACTGTGGCCCTATGTTCAATTTCTACATCTTTATTTATGAAAACTTGTGTCTCTGTTATTATTAAATCTATAAGAGTCATACAGCACCTATACACCAGTTTAGAAATCACAATCTCCTAGTCCTCTTAAACAGACTCATGGGTATTTTAGTATTATTACATTCATGGGAAAAGCAATACATCCATAGGAGTTATTCAGAGCCTGGGGTAATGGAAGGCATTCAGGTTTGATTCAAGAACTGCTTGTGTAGAAAGCTTAGTGTCAACTTCCTAACACCTGAAAATTTGTGGATAAACTTTAATTGCACATCTTGGGACCAAAATCTCTGTTAAGAGTAAGAGCAAGCTCTCATGACTGTTTTAGTGTATAGTCAGGAAGAAAGAGTTGAAGGACAGAAAGGGAAAGATAAACTTGTTTTAGTACAAGAAATAATATCCATTAGCTTATTCTTTCAGTGAGGTATGTACTGAAGCCTCCACAAGCATTCACCAATTGCCAACCTTTGCTAACCCTTTACATACCATTAACAGCTTTGAATAATCATTCATATGCCATTACCAGCTTTTAATAATGTTTTACATACCAGTAAACTATATGCATAAAGTTTTCATAATCCCACCATGCTATACTGTTACTATCCAGTTACTATATATAGTAGTGTTATTATTTAAGGATATATTTATAATTGTTATAATGTATGAACATACACCTTGTATTGTTGTAGCATCTGCTCATATGTAGTTATATAATTTATTATTAATATATAATTTGTTTTGTTTCACAAATACTAAGTTAATTCATTATGTATTCTGAAACCTTTTGTAATAGATTGTATTTATTGGAATATTTATTGTATATTTATTGTTAACTTAGCCACATCTGAAAGCGTAGCCATGGCCGCATTCAGATGGGCTAACACCGAGGAAGCATTCCCTGTGATACTCTTTTTTGTCTTCCATAGTAAATGACTTGTTCTGTGAGCACCATGCCTGGTGAAAACCTATAGGCTTGCCTCCCACTAAGAACCACCCCATATGTAGATTCTATGAGAACTTAGAATTGTAGTCACAATGTGGTGTAAACAAGGCATTGTATAGTCAGAAAGGTTATATTACTGGACAAGTGACTACAGTAACAGTGTTTCTTCTGTATTGAAGGCTTAATTTAATAAACTTGAGCTTTTTCCTGGTAGTATGTACCCCAGACAGTACTGTGCTATAGTTATGTGTACTTGCTATTTTTATATCATGGTGTAGAGATCAGTTGTGCCTTTTATTGTGCAATAAAACTAGTGTGGACAATTCTATAATTACCCTCATGTACATGTGCCATACAGGGAGGAATGTTTATTATTGCAATAGCCAGAGTAATGGGTAGTACAGTTTCATGATTAATCCGTTCCAGAGAGTCTGCCGAAAGTCAAAATAAACGATATTCAAAACCATTTTCCCCATAAGAAATAATGTAAATCCAATTAATTCGTTTCAGACACCCAGGAGTATTAACAAAAAAATATTTTTGTAGAGATTAAATATAGATTTACATACAGAAAAGAATGACTAATAAATATAAAGCACTAATAACATGTATAAATGAACATTTAACATCACACTTACCTTTATTGAAGACTTGTTGGTGTATGGAAGATGGGGAGAGGGAGGCAAGTTTATTGTTTGGAGGCAGGACAAAATGATTCAATATGACACTAATATCACCTCTGGGGCTTATTTATCTACCACAATTCATCTAATGACATAATAAACAATATTAATAAAATAGAAACATGACATATACTCTAGAATGAATAAAATGTCATTACATATGTGAAGACTGGTGCTAGTGTTATTCTTGTTGGGTTTATAAGGGCCACTGACCATAAGCCGTACATATACTGTTGGTGGTGGAGGCATTTGAAGCCACCACCACTAATTCACACTGAAACAATGTACGTAATTTATAAATAAGAAATACTTACACTTTAATTTATAAATAAGAAATATTTAGACTTACCTTGGAGGAGATGGTGGCAGAGGATGGCATTCTTGTCAGTGCCCCTATATACAGTGGACACCCGGTTTTCATGATTTTTTCGTTCCAGAATGCTGTTCAAGTGCCATTACCAAACAAATTTATTCCCATAAGGAATAATGTAAAGTAGACTAGTCCTTTTAGACCCCCAAAAATACACTTATAAAAGCATTTAAAAAAATACACTTACATAAAAGGGCGAGTTTCGAGCAGGACGGACACCGGGGGTCCACTGTACCTCAAACAACATTGGAGAAGTTTCGTGTCATCCTTTTTTCTATCGTTTAATTGCTTAACTTACTTGCTACACTGTTAATGCTACACTTTATCACTGGCTGGTGCTATAGCCTTTATCGACTCCACTTTGGTACTTTGCTACGTTTTCTTTCTTTAATTCTATGGTGTTCCTCACTTTCTTTACCAAATGGATGGCACTAGGAGCTTTCTTTGGGCCCATGGTGGCTTATTTAGCAATCGCAAGCACAAAAAACAATGGATTATTAAGAAATGTATAGTATGAACGCATGAGGTGATTGTCACTCGCCGAGATACAATGCCAGACTGACTCTGAATGGTGTTGGTTTGCCCGCGGCGGCTGGAAGGCCACTCGGACGCGTTTCATACAACCGCTGATTTCTAAGCCAAACCACAAAAATCAAGCCAATATTTTGGTGAAAAAAAGTCACCGATTTTCAAATTTCACGATATTCAAGGGGGACAAAATTCAAGGGTCCACTGTACATACAACTGTTTCTCCAAGACCACTTGAAGACAATACCAAGATATGCAATAGGAGTGCCAAAATACGATCGGGGTTTAGGCAGTCTTGAAATGGCTGACAGGCAGAGGCAGGGGTGCACCAACTGGCAGACCTATAAGAGGTATTCAGGAACGTCAACAAAACCATTCAAAACCCTACATATGACATATATCAAGCCCATCATATAGTATACAACACCATCATGGAACCCACACTGACGTTATTTTATTGCATTTTTTGACGATTCAAGGCATTTTCAAGGATTTTCTGAAAAACTATTTTTTTAGATAAAATATACCAATCAGTAAACGTCCTCAAAAAAAAAATCATAAAATTTCGCTTACTTTTCCCATAAATTTCAATTTTCTCAAAAACTATTTTTTTAGATAAAATATACCTATGAGTAAGCTTCCTCAAAAAAAATCATAAAATTTTGCTTACTTTTCCAATAAATTTCAATTGCAGTAGAAATTCTATTTAAAAGTTTGATAATCTAAGTATTTTAGCTAAAATATGAGTTTTGTGAGAAAAGCACTCAAACCGCTCCACCTCTTTGGTTCTTGGTAGAGGGCGAAGGCGAGTAATTCTGTATCCACTACTTAAGTTGGGAGAATGGAGGGGAGGCAGAAGAGCTCTAGGAAGGAATAATGGCTGAAGACATGGAAGTTAGCAAACTAGAAATGTCTAAAGGACATGGAAACAGTTGTAAACCAAAGCAATAAATGGTGCTGCAGGATGGGTCATGGAAGAATGAGATAGAGGGAAGACAGCCTTTTCTGTTGATGAACCAATGCCTGATGCTCCCCTCATGAATATAATAATACCAGTGGCATTGACTCTGCCACAGGGTGGGCAACATTCATTACCATTAACTGCCAGACAGACCACTGATGGGAAGGAGTGGTAGTTAAAAATTATTTCAGCCACATTTCTAAGGTTGCAGCAATAATCATGTGGGGCTCTGACTAGTCTCTGCTCTGGAGATAAGTGAACTGCATATATATTTCACATACTCCTAGAAGGAATTTGCAAGGAAGATCATCCAAGGACAACTGTTTCTCAGCACTAATCTACTCAGTGCACAAGATCTGTTGTACAGTATATGGAAAATGATCCCATGACCAACAAAAGTGTTTGAGAAGAAATTTATTGACAAACACCCATTGGTTATACTTGGCAGGTGCAAAAAAACACTTTCATGTATTAGTACAGTGGTAAGCAGACTTTATGAGAAATGAGGCCCAACGAGGACTTTTTCATGCAAATATGAGAAGCACAGGTGGAGGGTGCAGTAGTAGAATGACTGATACACTTGCGTTTTCAAAGACAGCAGAAAGCTAGGGAACAATTATAAGAGATCATCCAGAATAAGGAGACTCCCAGACCTGGTCGTCTGCTTAACAAGTCCCATAATAGGTACAAGAAATCAACAAAAATATAAAAATTTCAACTCTATTGCTCACCATTACAAGAGCCCAACAAGGAAAGGCACTAAATATATTATCAGCCCTGGAGAAGAAGTCGTCATCTTATTTCAACAAACCAGCCGTATCCCACCGAAGCAGGGTGGCCCAAAAAGAAAAAAAAGTTTCTTTTTAACTTTAGTAATGTATACAGAAGGGGTTACTAGCCCCTTGCTCCCGGCACTTCATTTGCCTCTTACGACACGCATGGCTTACAGAGGAGGAATTCTGTTTCACTTCCCCATGGAGATAAGAGGAAATAAACAAGAACAAGAACTCGTAAGAAAATAGAAGAAAATCCAGAGGGGTGTGTATATATATATGCTTGCACATGCATGTGTAGTGTGACCTAAGTGTAAGTAGAAGTAGCAAGACGTATCTGAAATCTTGCATGTTTATGAGACAGAAAAAAGACACCAGCAATCCTACCATCATGTAAAACAATTACAGGCTTTCATTTTACACTCATTTGGCAGGACGGTAGTACCTTCCTGGGCAGTTGCCGTTTACCAACCTACTACCTCAGAAAAGAAGTACAGTGGTACCCCGGTTTACGATATTTTTTCGTTCCAGAATGCTGTTCAAGTGCCATTACCAAACGAATTTATCCCCATAAGGAATAACGTAAAATAGACTAGTCCTTTTAGACCCCCAAAAATACACTTACAAAAGCATTTTAAAAAATAAACTTACATAAAAGGGCGAGTTTGGAGACCATCGTAAACCGGGGTACCACTGTATTTGTATGTAATCACCAAGCAGTGTAGAAGCAGCCACAAGATCAAGAAGTGTTTGTACCCTACTATGCCTGTTGGACCTTAGCAAGGGCTGGTGATCCGCAGAGTGCACAGTAAACCTAAAACATGAAATGCATATCTGAGCAGCATATACACAAGTAATCCAGAACCAAACGTCTTAACAAATAGCAATGAAGTAGTGCATACTAGCCAATTAATTTTGTGGGGGCAGCACTAAACCTACCATTTTCTGTCACTCGATCCATGAGATTATCTAGCAAGAATTGTTGCTTTTGTTAAGTTTACCATTACAGTTGTCATTGCTTGTTGCTCTAGAAATGTGCAGAGAGGATTGATGTGATCCTGTACAATACCTGAATAAACATATGACAGTTCCACATCTAGTATCTGCTACTGCCACAGCCACAATCATGTCAACATCAGTAAAAATACCATAAATTACTGGCCATAAGACAGGAATTTTTTAATAAATATGCCCTATGTAACACTCCCCATTAACTGAGTGAAAGCTATCCCCCAATACACACACAACCCGCACATATAAAAGGGAGGAGCTTACGACGACATTTCAGCCCGACTTGGACCATTTACAAAGTCACACTAACACACAGAGACGGAGGAAGGGGTATTTATAGGCAGGCAGACAGGGAAGGGTACAAGAGAGTGGGGAAATAATGGAGTAAGTAGTGGAAGTGGTAGTAGTAGTAATAGTAGTAGTGGAGACAGTCATATTCTAGGAAGGGAGCATTGCAATGAGGCTAGCGGCCCGCAAGGGTGGGACGAGAACACAGAGGGAGGAAAGGCGAATAAAATGAAGGACAAAATACAAGGCACAAGAAAAGAAAGAAAGGAAAACCCATAGGAGAAAAAAGGAGAAGGGGGAAGAGATGAAAGGGGAAGGAATCAGGTTAAGTCACGGGTGTTCTGAAGTTTAGAGCCAATGATAAATGATCAAAATAACAAAAAACCTCAGGTTATCACAACATCCTATTGCTTGTGTTGGCTCTAAGGGTTGCAATGGCCGAGGGGCTCTGGGTACATCTCACTCCTGTGGAACTGACTACCAGAATGTTTTTTTTTTTATATAAAATCTATTTAATTCATGTTAATATTGGAGGGTGCATTAATCTGTAATAAAGGGGAGGGGATATTGCAGTTTGGAAGGGCATCTGGGCTGTAATGTCAGCATGCTTCTGAAAAGACAGGGATGGAGTGATTGGTGGTGAAAGTGATTCTTCTTTTTCATGGCACACTATCTCGGTGGGAGACAACTGGTGTTAAAAAAATAATTAAAAAAAAATATTATAAGCATTATTTTATCTCACATTTTCAATAATAAAAATAAGAGTAAGGGGCAAAGGGTTTTAAATACAGCCTCTCCTTGCTTAACGATGAAGTTCCATTCCTAAGACCACGTCAGTAAACGAATTCGTCGCTAAGTGAGGAGCATACTATACAGTGGTCCCTCGGTTTTCGCCAAAAATTCGTTCCAGAATGCTGCTCAAGTGCCATTACCGAACGAATTTCCTTAAGAAATAATGTCACGTAGGTTAGTCTATTTCAGACCCCCAAAAATACACTTGCAACAGCACTTACGGAAATACACTTACATAAATGTTCGAGTTTGGAGATGCATGAAAACCGAGGGACCACTGTAATGATAGTGGGATTGTGTCAGCCCTCTTTGATATTGTTTTAATGTCACCTTTGCACCATTTATAACATTTCTTGTATATTTTTAAATGTTTATACAGCAGTGTACTGTATATTGTAATAAACAGAATAGAGGAAATCAGCTCTAATATACATTATTTAGGTATGCATACTGGTCAGAGAGCCCATCATAAGTCCAAGTCGTCGGTAAACGAGTACATTGCTAAGTGAGGAGAGACTGTACTGATTTCTTTTTTCAAATATGAAATTTTCTTTCCAGTACCATCAATTTGTAATAATATATAGTAATTCTCACCTAGGTAGTAGGTTGGTAGACAGCAGCCGCCCAGGGAGGTACTACCGTCCTGCCAAGTGAGTGTAAAACGAAAGCCTGTATTTGTTTTACATGATGGTAGGATTGCTGGTGTCTTTTCTGTCTCATAAACATGCATGATTTCAGGTATGTCTTGTTACTTCTACTTACACTTAGGTCACACTAGACATTCATGTACAAGCATATATATATACACACCCCTCTGGGTTTTCTTCTATTTTCTTACTAGTTCTTTTTCTTATTTCCTCTTATCTCCATGGGGAAGTGGAACAGAATTCTTCCTCCGTAAGCCATGCGTGTCGTAAGAGGCAATTAAAATGCCGGGAGCAAGGGGCTAGTAACCCCTTCTTCTGTGTATATTACTAAATGTAAAAGGAGAAACTTTCGTTTTTCCTTTTGGGCCACCCCGCCTTGGTGGGAAACGGCCGACGTGTTGAAAGAAAGAAGATGATATAGTAATTCTCATTAGTTTGTCTATAATGGAAGAAAATTATACTGAAAATGCTAAAACAAAAGTTTAAGTAAAGCAAAAAGCAATAATATGCATCCACTCAAAGTTCAACTAAAATTATATTAGAGTTTATGTTCAATACTGTAATAGTGATGGCACTGCCTCGCCCCTCTTCCTGGCAGCTCATGCACTCAGATGGTAAGTACATATACACTTTTGTGCTTTATCCTCTGTGGAAGGTGTGTATTTTTTTAAATTACAATAAAACTGATTTGTGCATCTCACCTGTTACATAGACATCTGATGTTAGATACTACAGATGCCAAAAAAGAAGTTACACTAGCAGCCTTCTAAAGTGGCACTGAAAAACAAACTTATGTACTGTATTATGTATATGAAAGAATGCTAGGAGAAAGATAGGCTAGTCAGAGTATAGGTAATGAGGATGAAGAGGTATGGGTAGATTTAGGACTGCAGTTAGTGTGTATCAGAAGTTTGTGGATATAGGAGGGTGGGTGCAGGAGGGAAACAGAGAGATTGGTGGAATGATGAGGTAGAGTAGTAAGAAAAAAAATTACCATATGAAAGATTTTTACAAAACAGAAGTGATGTAAGGAGGGTGTTTCTTCTTTTTTGGGTCACCCTGCCTCGGTGGAATATAGCCAGTTTGTTGAAAAAATATATTTTTTTTATTAACACATCGGCCGATTCCCACCAAGGCAGGGTGGCCCGAAAAAGAAAAACTTTCATCATCATTCACTCCATCACTGTCTTGCCAGAGGGGTGCTTTACACTACAGTTATAAAACTGCAACATTAACACCCCTCCTTCAGAGTGCCGGCACTGTACTTCCCATCTCCAGAACTCAAGTCCGGCCTGCCGGTTTCCCTGAATCCCTTCATAAATGTTACTTTGCTCACACTCCAACAGCACGTCAAGTATTAAAAACCATATGCCTCCATTCACTCCTATCAAATACGCTCACACATGCTTGCTGGAAGTCCAAGCCCTCGCACACAAAACTTCCTTTACCCCCTCCCTCCAACCTTTCCTAGGCCGACCCCTACCCCGCCTTCCCTCCACTACAGATTTATACACTCTCGAAGTCACTCTGTCTCGTTCCATTCTCTCTACATGTCCAAACCACCTCAACATATTTACTATACCTTTGATGCGTTTCGAGTTTTTCTACTCCCCAAGCTCAGCCTTGGGCCAGGCTCGTCTGGTGCTTGCCTGATCAACCAGGCTGTTGCTGCTGGTGACCCACTGGCTCACATATCCATCACAGCATGGGTCATCTGGCATCTGGTGAAGATATTTGTCCAGCTGCATGTATGCAACTTGATAACAATAAAAGTTATTTAATTCCCAAGTGTTTTGTGAAATATTATCATATTCTCAAGGAATACAGTCCTCTTTGAGAATGTGACTGAGATCACAAATGCTCTGGAAATATATTTCCATTTCACTGTGTTTAGAGTCCATATTTAAATGTGTTTCTTATAATTTTGTGGCAAATGAATACAAATGTGATTTTTTTTTTAGTTTAGTAAATCTTTTCAGCTAACTTCTACAAGAACTGCTTCAGCAGATTTGGCTCTTGAACCTCCTTCAAGAGCTTGAAGTACATCACTGTTACACACAGCTGATGTGGCTGTTAATTGCTCGATACTGGTTGCTGCTTGAGGTCTTTCTTGATTTGATGCGGTGAAGAACATTTCAATAGCACCCATCAGGGAGATGTGTTCACGACTCAGGCGCACTTCTGCTTCAATCTGAAAAAGATGATTTAAAGTTGTAATTTCAAAACAACTTCTAATACAAAATAAACCTCTCCTTATTACCAGTAAAAATTTTATTACATTACCTATATTCTCTTTGGGATTCCCTTCTAAATACAGGCAGGCTTCGCTTTATGGTGTTTTGCTGTATATTCATTCTTCATTTATTCAGACTTCCTACAATAAATATATTCACCACTCACTAAAAGCTAAGGACAAAAATATTTTAAGGTAAGTAATGTGTGTACTGTATATGCATTTTTTAGTGTAAACATGTTATCAGGCTTTTATATGCATTTGAAATTAAAAAAAAAAAAAAAAAAAAAAAAAAAGAGGCTGTTTCACTTTACAATGATTTTAGCTTTACAGCAATAGCCTAGAACAAAACCTGTTCTACAAACGACGTCCACCTGTACATTATCATGAATAAAGTCAGCCATATCTAAGAATATGTTTCTGGCCTGATTCCATTCACCTTAAGTCCTCTATGTCATCAACTGTACTACTTCACTTTTTTTCTTTTAGGATGTGTGTTGTCTTCTAAGCAATTCTATGATAAATCATTTGATGTCAAACTATCATATGGGGAGTAGTTAAAATTGCTTTACATTTTTCCAAAGTTATCGACCAATTGTTGAGAATTTTCTACTTTATAATGTTAATAGGTTGTAAAAAGACCTCACATAATACAAAGCTTATGGTGTGAGTCGTCTGTTTAGGCTTTATCAGCTGATGTCTGTGGGTTGGTCATCTGTTCAGGTTATTAGGACAAGTACATCATATGCTATATTGAGCCAATCGGCAACCAGCTTTCCCTAGGCCATATAAATCTCTAAACAGAAAAGTTTCCATGCCTGAGCCACCTTTATAAAACTTTTACTGCATGCAAACTCAGGCAAAAATGCACACTAATAATTTTTTTTTAATATAAATATGAAGCGCATTCTGTTGAAAGCGTCCTATATTGGTGTGCACTATGAGAGGCCTTACTGTACCTTAAATATTAAACTTTTTTCTGATCGGAATAATAATTTTTAAGTATTTTTAATTTACACAGAAAATTATTTTATGTCATAATTGTGTGTATTTTGGACATGAAGCTAACATTCAGTACTTTGAATAAGAATTTATTCATATACTGTATAAAAAAATTCTTTAAAGGAGGGGTTTGAGACATTGGCGGTTTGGAGGGATTTTCTGAACTGTTGTATCTTAGCACCTCTGCAAAGACAGTGATTATGTGTGAGTGACGTGAAAGTGTTGAATGATGATGAAAGATTTTCTTTTGGGGATTTTCTTTCTTTTTGGGTCACCCTGCCTCGGTGGGAGATGGCCGACGTGTTGAAGAAGAAGATAAAAAAAAATTTCAACTACAATACTACATACTGGTTACAAAAGTCAAGTTCTAAATACATAACAGAACTAAATGAAACAGTCATCACAAGCAAGGAAGCTTGTCCTCAAGTTAATTATTCATGAACCTGAGTTACTTCTTGCCCCTGACTTTTCTCCTGAACCTGTTACACTTTTTAATACTGTATCTGTAGACCTCGATGAAAGGCCTACAGATACAGTACCTGGAAGCAGCAAGAAGCCTCTTAAGTTTGATTTTGTTTTCCAAGGTGGGTTTGCACTGAAAATTGTCCCTGTCCTATAGGCAGAAATAATGAGAAAATGTAAACGGGAGGTGTGAGGTACAGTGCCTGCACTCTAATTTGCTGTTTAGAGGGACATCTAAATTGTCATATCTGGCAAGTGATAATGTGAATGATGGTGGAAGTGTTTCTTTTTCAGGTCACCCTGCTTCGGTGAGAGACGACCAGCGTGTTAAAAAAAATTAAAAAGTCAGCATTTTGGGGAAAATTAAAATTGTTTCTTCCATTTTTACCCATTAATAATTTCTACTTTATCTGAAGAATTTTATCCAATTAAAAATCAGTTAGCTTTTATATCAAAGTAATTGCAGTAATATATTTTATTATGCATTTTACTGTACAAATAAACTTACCTCATCCTTTAACTGTGTGAAAGGTCTGACTAGCGCTGGAGTTTCATCCAATGTATCACTATAAACATCTGCAAGAAAGCTAAATTCAGAACGCTTAAAGGAATAAAGTTGTAAAATATTATAAAAATTATTTTGAAAGAACGCTCTGGAAAAATGACAAGAGAAAACGGCAATAGAATAGCACAAGTTCAGGGAAAATAAAGACAAAATGAAAAAAAGTATTTAAAGAAAGGTGAAGGAGGTAGTTATTTTATTTATTTATTATGAGGAAGTGTAGCAAAGTTAAAACCACATAGGACAAAAAAGGGCATGGTTTCTAGGACATGTAGGAAAGTAGGGTCATGGTTTTAGGTAGATACATGAGGAAAGTAGGGATGGTTTCAGGACATGTAGGAAAGTAGGGGCATGGTTTCTAGGTACATGTAGGAAAGTAGGGCATGGTTTCTAGGTACATGTAGGAAAAGGGGCTGGTTCTAGGACAGTAGGAAAGTAGGGGCATGGTTCTCAGGACATGTAGGAAAGTAGGGGCATGGTTTAGGACATGAGGAAAGGGCATGGTTTCTAGGACATGTAGGAAAGTAGGGGCATGGTTTCTAGGACATGTAGGAAAGTAGGGCATGGTTTCTAGGACATGTAGGAAAGTAGGAGCATGGCTTCTAGGTACATGTAGGAAAGTAGGGCATGATTTCTAGGTACATGTAAGAAAGTAGGGGAATGGTTTCAGGCACAGTTTAAGAATACAGTATGGAAGAAACACAAGAAAAATGGTTTCCAGTGAAAGTGAGATTGTAACAAAGGGTTATAAGAGAAGTGAATGCTAATGACTGTCATTTTAAAGGGCCAAATCACAATAAGTTTTTGGAGATAAAAGTCTTGTTTGTAGTTATATTTTGTGTATTATAATCAAGTCTTAATTAAAGTTTTAATTACGTATATTTATTACTGTATTATAAAAAATGGGTAGTACAGTGGTACCCGAGTTTCGCCATAATTGCTCCAGAAGGCTGTTCGAGTGCTGTTACCGAACAATTTGTTCCCACAAAGAATAATGTAAATTAGATTAGTCCATTTCAGACCCCCAAAAATACACTTACAATAATACACTTACATAATTGTTCGAGTTGGGAGCTGTTCGAAACTCGGGGTACCACTGTATTATAATTATAATAAAAAATATTTATAATGTATATAAATGAGCTAAACAAAATGTAAATGCTTGTACAATTAAGATTGTCTAATACGTAGTTTCAAGTTACTGTAATATTAAAGGGACTTCAATTTACATTAACATATGACATTACAGTGGACCGGTTTACGATGGTCCCAAACTCACCCTATGAAGTTTATTTTTAAATGCTTTTGTAATGTAATTTTGGGGGTCTAAAAGGATAGTCTATTTTAAACTTTTCTTAAGGAGATAAATTGTTTGGTAATGGCATACAGCATTCTGAATGAAAAATCGAACCGGTACCACTGTTTAGGTAGAGGTTGGAGCGCAACCACTCAGGAGGTACTACATCCTGCCAGGTGACTGTGAAACAGAAACCTGAAACTGTTTTACATGATGGTAGGATTGCTGGTGTCTTTTTTCTGTGTCATAAACATGCAAGATTTCAGGTACGTCTTGCTACTTCTACTTACACTTAGGTCACACTACGCAAACATGTACACGTTTATTGTATACACACTCATCTGAGTTTTCTTTGATTTTATCTTAATAGTTCTTGTTCTATTGCTTTTCCTTTCATATCCATGGGGAAGTGGAATAAGAATCTTTCCTCCGTAAGCCATGCGTGTTGTAAAAGTCAACTAAAATGCCGGAACAATGGGCTAGTAACCCCTTTTCCTGTATAGCTTACTAAAAAGAAGAAGAAGAAATCGCAAAGTGGGATGTTTGAATGTGCGTGGATGTTGTGCAATGATAAGAAAGAGATGATTGTAGATGTTATGAATGAAAAGAAGCTGGATGTCCTGGCTTTAAGTGAGACAAAGCTGAAGGGGGTAGGAGAGTTTCAGTGGGGAGAAATAAATGGGATTAGATCAGGGGTTTCAAATAGAGTTAGAGCTAAAGAAGGAGTGGCAATAATGTTGAATAATCAGTTATGGCAGGTAAAGAAGAATATAAATGTATAAATCAAGGATTATGGAGTAAAATAAGGTGGATGAAAAGTGGGGTTATAGTAAGTGTTTATGCACCTGGAGAAAGAGAGTAGAGGAGGAGAGAGATTTTGGGAAATGTTGAGTGAGTGTGTGGGAGTTTTCAACCAAGTGAGAGTAATTGTGGTTGGGGATCTTAATGCTAAAGGGTAAAAATGTTGTGATGGAGTAGTAGGTAAATTTGGGGTGCCAGGGTAATGTAAATGGGGAGCCATTAATTGAGTTATGTGTAGAAAGAGGTTTGTAATAAGTAATACATATTTTATGAAAAGAGGATAAATAAATATACAGTATGATATACACGAAGGAAAGTAGTTTGTTGGATTATGTATTGGTGATAAAAGGTTGATGAGTAGGCTTCAGGATGTACATGTTTATAGAGGGCAACGGATATATCAGATCATTAGGTTGTAGCTCAGTTAGAGTAAAAAGGTAGATGGGACAAAAAGAAAATGGCAAAAAGTAAGAGAGAGGTAAAAGTATAAACCAAGGGAGGAGGAAGTTAGGTGAGATATAGAACTTCAGAAAGGTGCTGTAAAAGTAGGAGTAGTGGGGTTGAAGAGAGTTGGGATAGTTTTAAAATGCAGTATTAGAATGTGTGAGAAGTTTGTGGTTATAGGAGGTGGCAGGAGGAAAGAGGAGTGAGTGGTGGAAGAAGAAGAAAGGGTGTGATAAAAGAGAAAAAAAGTAGTTATGAGAGGTTTTTACAAAACAGAAGTGTTAGTAGAAGAGCAGAGTATATGGAGATAAAAGAAAGGTGAAGAGAGTGGTGAGAGAGTGCAAAGAAGAGGATGAAAGAACGGGAGGGCTCTGTCAAGAAATTTTGCTGGAAAACAAGAAAATTTTGGAGGAGATAAACAAGGTAAGAAAGCCTAGGGAACGAATGGATTTGTCAAAACAGAGAGGGAGATAGTAGATGGGGAGCTGGAGGTATTGGGTAGATGGCGGAATATTTTAAGGAACTTTTAAATGTTGATGAAAAGAGGGAGGCGATATTTCATGTACTGGCCAGGGAGGACAACATCGTTTAGGAGTGAAGAAGAGCAGATGAGTGTGGGGGAGGTGCGGAGGCAATTACGAGAATGAAAGGAAAGCACAGGAATGACGGAATCATGAAGAAATGTTAAAAGCAGGGGGGATATAGTGCTGATGGTTGGTATTTTGTTTAATAAATGTGAAAGAGGGAAACACTAGGAATCTGGCAGCGAGCATGTATAGTTCCTTATATAAAGGAAGGGGATAAAAGAGAGTGTAAAACATAGGGGAAAAGTTTACTGAGATACCAGGAAAGTGTATGGCAGGGAATATTATTGAAAATAGAGGTAAGACAGAGATAGGATTGCAGATGAGCAAGGAGGCTTTAGAATGGGTAGGGATGTAGATCAAGTGTTTACAGTGGCATATATGTGAACAGTATTTAGATAAAGGTAGAGAAGTTTTTATTGCATTTATGGATTTAGAAAAGGCATATGATAGGGATGGGGAGCAATGTGGCAAATGTTGCAATGTATGAATAGGTGAAGTTACTGAAGGCTAAAGAGTTTTATGAGGATAGTGAGGCCAATTAGGGTGTGGAGAGAGGGACTTCCCAAGGAGGTTTAAAGGGTGGGACACCATGGTTTTTAATATATTTATAGATGGGGTTTAAAAAGTAAATGAGGGTTGGGGAGAGGGGGGGATTAAATTTGGGGAAATTTTAAAGAAAAGGGAAAGATTTTTGATGATACTGTTTATGGGGATTCTAAAGAAAAAATTCAAAGGAGTGGCAATTTGGGGAGGGAAAGGAAAAGTTGAAAGTGGAAATAGATAAAGGGTAAGGTAAAAAGATTTAAATAAAGAAAAATTGGATATCACATTGGAGAGGGATTATGGAAGAAGAAAGCGATTTGGGAGTTGATGTCAGGGATGGATTTGGATGATTAACCATAGAATTGATGAAAAGGATGCAGAGGATTGGGTTATCCAACTTGGGTTCCCTTATATGGGTGTGAAGCAGGGTTGAAATGCTGCAGGGGAGGAGGCTGGGATGGAGATGTCCTGTCTGGGAATGTTGGTGTAAAATTATGCAGAAAATTGAATGGAAATTAGGAAAAGGTGGAGTTACTAAAAGTATTTGTGAGGGTAAGAGGGTGAGGGGTTTGGCATTTAGAGGAATGGATCAAAAGAAGACTTGAGAGCATATAAACTGTAGGGGAAGGCGGGGAGGGTCCGAAAAGGTTGGAGGGAAGGGAAAGGAGGGGTTTGGGGAGGGCCACCCAAGCATGTGTGGTTAGATAGGATAATGGAAGAATGGTTTGGAAGGAGAAAACTGTGGAGGGAGAGGGTAACATTGTGTGAAGGGATCAGGAAAGAATTGATTTAGTTGGACTTGAGTCCTGGAAATGGGAAGTAAATGCCGCACTTTAAAGGAGGGGCTGAGATAGGACAGCTGGGGGTTTTCTCAGTTCATTGGAGTCCTCTGCAAAGACAGTGATTATGAGAGTGTGGTGAAAGTGTTGAAGATGATGAAAGTTTTTTTCTTTTGATTTTTTTCTTTTTTGGGGCCCCTGCCCGTGGGAAGGGACTTGTTGAAAAAAAAAAAAAAAAAAATATGACATTCAAAAAAAAGAACCATAAGGTATTCCAATTACAGAATTAAATTCCTAAACCCTCTGTATGATAATTTTACAAAAAAAATAATAACTCAAAGAATAAAACATCATAAAAAAAAATTTTAAAATTTTAAAAAAAAAAGGTTTAGAGATAAATTAGTAGCATCAAATTAACGATCCTAAAATGGAAAGCAATGACTACAAAAATTACACTGATGACTATTAATAACAAAATGTAACAATAATACCAATAAGATTTGCCACATCAATAAGAACTAGTTTATACAGGGGCCAAATACTTTTCGAACATAAAGGTGAAACTTTTTACCTCTCTACCGGCAACAGCAGTCTTAATTTCCACACCTGTTAAGAAAATAGATGTCCATGCGGGAACATCAATCAAACTGACAAATTTATCCAAATGCATTTCAAGGAAGAAAAGGAAAGACAATGGGTTTTTCAACGGCAATAATGCATTTCTAATTAAACATCTTCACGAAGTGTAAAATGATATGTTTCATAAATGGAAAAGGGGATCCTGACGATGAACCCTATACCATATGTTTAAACAAATAAAGAACAATACCTTACATAAACAGTTAATGAATAAAAAAATGGCCTCCCTCATTAACGTGGATTTCCGTCCTATAACCACGCGTAAACAAAGCTGGGAGGAGCATACTAAATGGTGGGATTTGGTCAACCATCTTGATATTTTTAAGTCACTTTTGCACCATTATAACATTTCCGATATTTTTAAATGATTATAAAGGTACGTATATTGTAATAAAAGAAAAGAAATCCCAAATATATACATTATTTAGGGGATGCATATTTAGAGACCTTAAGTCCGGTTGTGGTAACCAGTCCGTGCTAATGAAAGAGGCTGCCGCATGCAATATCGATGATCAAGGTATTATTATAATGTGTTTTAATGTAATGCATTCCAACAATACGATTAAATGTACAGTGGACCCTCACTATTCGAACATTCTTCATTCCAGAATGCTGTTCAAATGCTGTTACAAACAAATTTATTCCCATAGGAATGATGTAAATTAGATTAGTCCATTTCAGACCCCAAAAAAAACATTATAAAAGCATTACAATAATAAACTTACATAAAAGGGCGAGTTTGGAGGTTCAATAGTGAGGGTTCACTGTATCTGAATGCAAAATATTTAGCTATTTGCTTATACAAATCAATGCACATGAATCTCTTGCACACACTGCAAATAAAGAAGTTACAAAGATAAAAACATAAAAATAGTACATAGTACTAAAGATTTTTATTACAGTTGTAAATAAACAATTTATACCATACATATGGTAGAGAAAAGATCATTCTTAATTTGAAAAAAAGTTGAAAAGTAGTTTGCAGTTTTTCTTATTTTTATCAAAATATGTCTTTTCAGCATCAAGTATCATTTTTTAACACCTCCTAACTCCAATATTTTTTTTAATGTTTGGGTCCGCATTCATTATGAGGTCACAAGCATCTTCCTACTTTCCAATTAACACTGATAGTTCATCCAATGTGAATTCTCTTTTGGGCCAGCACTTTCTTCTTCCTGATTTTCCTCTGTTTCTTTGATAAACATTGCTGATCCATTTCACAAGTATTGCATCATCAAGATCATCTAATGGGGCAATGATGACACATTTTTCACAATCTAAAAAATTCTAATCTGAGATGATCTTTCCCAAGCTGCACAATGTTTTCACAAACAGTTTTAATATGGGAAATTTAAAAAGGAAAAAAAACAAAAAATGATGATGTCCAAGAAGATTTCCCCAAAAAAACCGGTTTCATCACGTTAAAAAAATTTTCTTTTCTTTTAGCCATTTTTTTTAATCAATTTTTTTTAATCATTAAAAACTTGCATACGCATTTTAAAAATTTTAAACCAGCCATGACTTGCCAAAAAACTTTCCCCTTCATTGCCATTTTTTTTCTAACATTTAATAGAGACTTGTTGTTTTACATGAATCGTCATCTGACAATAAATTCTTTTTTGGCTGCAGTCTTCAATAATAACATTATAAGATGTTCCATATTATCCATTTCAAATTAGATTTTTTTAAAATCACTTTT
>WNWK01000654.1:369614-392894 GCA_009830355.1 Cherax destructor | reverse complement strand
GGTAGGGCTGGTTGCCAATATGATGTATTTCAGACATAGTGCGCCCCCGAAAACTTTGTTCAAGTAGGAATTGACTCAAAAATGATCCCAAATGGATAAAAAGATGGTAAAAACATCTCATTGGTCAAAGAGGGCATTATGGCTTCAAAGGGAAAAGGGCAGTTAAAAATCAATATATTCAATTAAAAGAAATAAAAAAAGGAATAAGAAAAAAAAAGGGATTATGAGGCTCGAATTGCAGGGATTGAAGACTAACCAAAGGGTTCTTTCAGGTATAAGAAGTAAGTTGGGGACAAGATGGCCCATTAAAGAGTAACTCAGGTCAGTCACTGACAGGGAAAAGAAATGTTTACTTTTCAATGCCTACTTCCTCTGTTTTTACTCGGGAAAATATAGGAAATTTCAGAAATAATAAATTATGTAGAACGGGAAGATAATAAACTATACTATTGGGTCTAGTGACATGGTCCTCATACAAAGAAAATTAAAACCTAACAAATCCCAGGCCCTGATGAACTTTTTTGAGGATTTTAAAGGGAATGAAAGAGGCTTAGCATACCTTTGGCTAATCTTTTCAATATATCACTACAAACTGGCATATGCCAGACAAGGGGAAAAAATGGCAAATGTAATACCTATTTTCAAGGCAGGTGACAGGTCCTTAGCTTCAAACTATAGACCAATAACCTTACCCCCATAGTTGGTAAATTCATAAAATAATTGCCAAAGCAATGTAGCCATCTTGAAAGGCATAATTGATTAATGAATCTGGCAAGTTTAAAAGGGGCATTCCTTCTTACAAATTTACTAACTTTCTTCACTAAGGTATTTGGGGAGGAGATCATGGTATTGAATATGATTTGTGTATATGGACTTCAGTAAGGCTTTGATAGGTTCCATATCAGAGGCTGTTGAAAACTTAAGGCACAAGGAATAGAAAAAAAATTTCCTGGGTGAGGCATGGTTGACAAATAGGCAGCAGAAAGTTTGATAAAGGGGGAGAAATCAGAATGGGGCACGTCAAAGCGGTGTTCCACAGGGGTCAGTGTTGGGCCCCTTGTTGTTCTAATTTACATAACGACATAGATGAGGAATAAATGCACATAAGCAAATTTGCTGATGGCCAAAATCTATCTAATTCATTCAAATGAGGATTTGGCCTCGGAGGATTTGAATAGACTGATGCATAGTCAGAGAAGTGGCAGATGCAGTTTAATAAAAGACAAATGCAAAGTTCTTGTTGGACAGGGAAAAAATACATATAAACTAAATAATGTAGATCTTAATATTACGGATTGCAAAAAGGATTTAGGGTTAGCAGTAATCTGAAACCAAGACAACAGTGCTAAGTGTTGCAATAGAGCTAACAGAATCCTTGGCTTCATATAAGAAGTATAAATAAAGAAGTCCTCATTGTTCTTCAACTCTGTATATCTTTGTTAACTTCATTTAGATTTTGCACAGTTTTAGTCACCGTAAAAGAATGGATGTAAATGCACTGGAAAACGTCAAAGGAGGATGTAAATTGATCCCGTATCAGAATTTTTCCCCTATGAGGATAGACTGGGGCCCTGAATCTGCACTCTCTAGAAAAGCATAGAATTAGGGATATGATTTTTTTTTTTCAAGTCGCCGTCTCCCACCGAGGCAGGGTGACCCAAAAAAAAGAAAATCCCCAAAAAGAAAATCTTTCATAAATAAAATTAAATAGCGTGCTAAAAATCTACGACAGGACTGAGCAATGGTTTTAAATTGGAAAATTCAGATTCAGGAAGGATACGGGAAACCACTGGTTTGGTAATAGTTGTGGATGAGTGGAACAAACTCCCGTACCGTCATAAAGCAAAACGTTGGTGTTTTAAAATAGGTTGGATAAATACATGAGTGGGTGTGGGTGGGTATGAGTTGGACCTGACTAGCTTGTGCTACTAGGTCGGATGCCGTGCTCCTCCCTTAAGTGAATGTGACTGACCTGACTAGGTCAAGGCATTGGCTTAAGTCGGTGGGAGAATTGGACCCATTGCATGGGCCAGTAGGCCTGCTGCAGTGTTCCTTCGTTCTTATAAAGATGAACCCCATAAATAAAAGTCAATGGAATAGGAAATTTTTGTGCCTCATTTTCTAACCATTACCTTTCTTCTTTACTGCAGGAAACATACTTACCAGGTGCCCATGGACAGGTGCCTCTCTGGGTTTAAGTTCTTCAGCTGTCGGAGGATGTGCTCTGCTATGTATGACCCTGTGTGTGGCACTGATGGCAAGACCTACAGCAATGACTGCTTCCTCCAGATGGAGAACTGCCGTTCCCGGGCCTGGGTAGAAGCCTCGTTACACGTGTCTATCATGGGAAAAGTGGCCAGCCTGTCCCACAGGCCAAGTTGTACATGTTTAGATAAGGTGCTTTGTCTTTAAGGGTTCAGATCAGTTGAAACGTGCATTACTGTACTATGATGGATTTTGTGGTTCTCTGAAGATCACTCTTCATGGAATAACTAAGTGTAATGAACACTTGTCAATGCTCAGTGATAACCCATGTGGAGACAAACTCTGAAGATTAATTTGGGCTGTATATTTTGATCTCATTCTGGGATCCATCTCCATGTGGATTATTGAGCATCACTCTTCATGTCTAAAGTTCCTTTCAGCATCAGCAAGGAGGGCTAAATGCAGAGCCTGAGAACCTCCCAACAAAGTTGGACCTAACAAATCCATCTTTGACAACACAAAGCCCGTTCATAAAATGTAAACCTGTGGTACAAGACCTTAATAAAATGAACACTGATTAGCAAGAACATCAAATTACAGTACTGTAGTATAAATTTTGAGCAGCATATGGATTTAATTTTCTTTTTAGCAAAAAAATAAATTTAAGTAATGTATTGAATACATGTACACACACACAGGAGGCTATACTAACTTTATGCTAGATTGTTGTTTGTAGAGTTCTTTTTATAGGGTGATAGGCTAAACCCAGTTTAAACAAATTCTAATTACAATACATGATGTACTAAAGATGCTTATTACAGAACAGCGACAAAAGAATATGTAACATATCATATATGTCAAAAATTTAAGTTGTAAATATTTTCTAGGATACTAACATTATTGAGGAGGCTTATTCTTGCTAATTTTATGGCAGAAGGACTAATTTTAGTTAATTTAATTAATAAAGAACTTTAGGAAAACATTATATTCACAAAAAGTACTAAATTTGTATAAAGCAAAAGCTTTTTTATACTGTACTTTAAATACATTTAAATAATTAAGACAAATACATATTGTCTCCCAAATTTTTTCAATTACATTTTTCTCTTTAACTAACAAAGTAAAAAAACATTTTCTTAATAAAAAAATGAACCAACACAAAAATCATTTTTGGCCCTGGAATAGACAAACTTGTAAATTGACAACAACCCAAATAGGGTCAAAAAAACCCCTTGGCACATGTGTGGGAGACAGTACAGTACTAGCCAGACATGGTCGACAGTACTTAGCCCAGACATAGGTCACAGTACTTAGCTGACATGGTCGACAGTACTTAGCCCAGACATGGTCGACAGTACTTAGCCAGACATGGGTCGACAGTACTTAGCCCAGACATGGTCGACAGTACCCAGCCCAGACATGGGTCGACAGTACTTAGCCCAGACATGGTCGACAGTACTTAGCCCAGACATAGGTCGACAGTACTTAGCCCAGACATGGTCGACAGTACTTAGCCAGACATGGTCGACAGTACTTAGCCCAGACATAGGTCGACAGTACTTAGCCCAGACATAGGTCGACAGTACTTAGCCCAGACATAGGTCGACAGTACTTAGCCCAGACATATAGCAACTGCTCTTGACTTCGGCACAGGACATCAGCACTAGACAAGAACACATTATATCTGACTGACACATATACCTATTCATCTAAGAGGGGTAGGGGATATGAAGGCCAATGTTTTCCTAAAAATATGATGTGCTCCAGTGGCAGCTGTTCGTGTCCTAATTTATCACTTAACTGCTAAATGCACAAAAATAGATCATTCTGTCATGTTTATTATTACTTTGCAAATAATTGACACTAGAATCATTTAAAGGTTAACATGTAACCCCTTCTCCTGAATATATTACTAAATGTAAAAGGAGAAACTTTCGTTTTTCCTTTTGGGCCACCCTGCCTCAGTGGGAAACGGCCGACGTGTTGAAAGAAAGAAGATGATGTATCTATCAATTTGGCATCATGCCTTGCAATATGATGTCTTACAGTTAAGATGGCTTAGTCAAGTTGACTTACATGTCAAGTACTTAACCTGGAATATTCATAATTACAGCTACACAGAATGAACTTTACTTAAATTTCATCTGTCCTATGTTGAGTTATGAGGCTGTGTTTAAATAACAATTGTTATAATTTCTTTCCACAAACAATCAATGATTAAGACAGTAAAAATATGTATAAACTACAAAAAGCGTTACACTGTACAGCGCTACGATTAACAACTTTCAAAACATGCCTAACATTCTTCTAGGTGTTAAAATTCTAAGACAGACATAAAAGTTACTTCCTACTTTAAGAACCCTGTAATGCATCTATTACCTTTAGCATCCTACCTAGGAAGAGTTAGGGATCTGTGGACTTCTGTGAAAAGTAAGTACGATCTTCTGAGCACAAGGAAAGCTTTGACCTTTTACCTTTGGTGGCTCATAATTAAACTCTACATTATATAAACTGTGTAAAGATAGCAGTTTTATTTGGCAGACTATGGCCCTATGTTCAATTTCTACATCTTTATTTATGAAAACTTGTGTCTCTGTTATTATTAAATCTATAAGAGTCATACAGCACCTATACACCAGTTTAGAAATCACAATCTCCTAGTCTCTTAAACAGACTCATGGGTATTTTAGTATTATTACATTCATGGGAAAAGCAATACATCCATAGGAGTTATTCAGAGCCTGGGGTAATGGAAGGCATTCAGGTTTGATTCAAGAACTGCTTGTGTAGAAAGCTTAGTGTCAACTTCCTAACACCTGAAAATTTGTGGATAAACTTTAATTGCACATCTTGGGACCAAAATCTCTGTTAAGAGTAAGAGCAAGCTCTCATGACTGTTTTAGTGTATAGTCAGGAAGAAAGAGTTGAAGGACAGAAAGGGAAAGATAAACTTGTTTTAGTACAAGAAATAATATCCATTAGCTTATTCTTTCAGTGAGGTATGTACTGAAGCCTCCACAAGCATTCACCAATTGCCAACCTTTGCTAACCTTTACATACCATTAACAGCTTTGAATAATCATTCATATGCCATTACCAGCTTTTAATAATGTTTTACATACCAGTAAACTATATGCATAAAGTTTTCATAATCCCACCATGCTATACTGTTACTATCCAGTTACTATATATAGTAGTGTTATTATTTAAGGATATATTTATAATTGTTATAATGTATGAACATACACCTTGTATTGTTGTAGCATCTGCTCATATGTAGTTATATAATTTATTATTAATATATAATTTGTTTTGTTTCACAAATACTAAGTTAATTCATTATGTATTCTGAAACCTTTTGTAATAGATTGTATTTATTGGAATATTTATTGTATATTTATTGTTAACTTAGCCACATCTGAAAGCGTAGCCATGGCCGCATTCAGATGGGCTAACACGAGAAGCATTCCCTGTGATACTCTTTTTGTCTTCCATAGTAAATGACTTGTTCTGTGAGCACCATGCCTGGTGAAAACCTATGGCTTGCCTCCACTAAGAACCACCCCATATGTAGATTCTATGAGAACTTAGAATTGTAGTCACAATGTGGTGTAAACAAGGCATTGTATAGTCAGAAAGGTTATATTACTGGACAAGTGACTACAGTAACAGTGTTTCTTCTGTATTGAAGGCTTAATTTAATAAACTTGAGCTTTTCCTGGTAGTATGTACCCCAGACAGTACTGTGCTATAGTTATGTGTACTTGCTATTTTTATATCATGGTGTAGAGATCAGTTGTGCCTTTTATTGTGCAATAAAACTAGTGTGGACAATTCTATAATTACCCTCATGTACATGTGCCATACGGGAGGAATGTTTATTATTGCAATAGCCCGAGTAATGGGTAGTACAGTTTCATGATTAATCCGTTCCAGAAAAGTCTGCGAAAGTCAAAATAAACGATATTCAAAACCTTTTTCCCCATAGAAATAATGAAACCCAATTAATTCGTTTCGACACCCAGGAGTATTAAAAAAAAATATTTTTGTAGAGTTTAAAATTTGATTTACATACAAAAAAGAATGACTAATAAATATAAAGCACTAATAACATGTATAAATGAACATTTAACATCACACTTACCTTTATTGAAGACTTGTTGGTGTATGGAAGATGGGGAGAGGGAGCAAGTTTATTGTTTGGAGGCAGGAAAAATGATTCAATATGACACTAATATCACCTCTGGGGCTTATTTATCTACCACAATTCATCTAATGACATAATAAACAATATTAATAAAATAGAAACATGACATATACTCTAGAATGAATAAAATGCATTACATATGTGAAGACTGGTGCTAGTGTTATTCTTGTTGGGTTTATAAGGGCCACTGACCATAAGCCGTACATATACTGTTGGTGGTGGAGGCATTTGAAGCCACCACCACTAATTCACACTGAAACAATGTACTAATTTATAAATAAGAAATACTTACACTTTAATTTATAAATAAGAAATATTTAGACTTACCTTGGGGGAGATGGTGGCAGAGGATGGCATTCTTGTCAGTGCCCCTATATACAGTGGACACCCGGTTTTCATGATTTTTCGTTCCAGAATGCTGTTCAAGTGCCATTCCCAAACAAATTTATTCCCATAAGGAATAATGTAAAGTAGACTAGTCCTTTTAGCCCCCCAAAAATACACTTATAAAAGCTTTTAAAAAAAATACACTTACATAAAGGGCGAGTTTCGAGCAGGACGGAACGGGGTCCACTGTACCTCAAACAACATTGGAGAAGTTTCGTGTACCCTTTTTTCTATCGTTTAATTGCTTAACTTACTTGCTACACTGTTAATGCTACACTTTATCACTGGCTGGTGCTATAGCCTTTATCGACTCCACTTTGGTACTTTGCTCGTTTTCTTTCTTTAATTCTATGGTGTTCCTCACTTTCTTTACCAAATGGATGGCACTAGGAGCTTTCTTTGGGCCCATGGTGGCTTATTTAGCAATCGCAAGCACAAAAACAATGGATTATTAAAAATGTATAGTATGAGCATGAGGTGATTGTCACTCCCCGGAATACAATGCCAGACTGACTCTGAATGGTGTTGGTTTGCCCGCGGCGGCTGGAAGGCCACTCGGACGCGTTTCATACAACCGCTGATTTCTAAGCCAAACCACAAAAATCAAGCCAATATTTTGGTGAAAAAAGTCACCGATTTTCAAATTTCACGATATTCAAGGGGGACAAAATTCAAGGGTCCACTGTACATACAACTGTTTCTCCCAAAACCACTTGAAGACAATACCAAGATATGCAATAGGAGTGCCAAAATACGATCGGGTTTAGGCAGTCTTGAAATGGCTGACAGGCAGAGGCAGGGGTGCACCAACTGGCAGACCTATAAGAGGTATTCAGGAACGTCAACAAAACCATTCAAAACCCTACATATGACATATATCAAGCCCATCATATAGTATACAACACCATCATGGAACCCACACTGACGTTATTTTATTGCATTTTTGGATTCAAGGCATTTTCAAGGATTTTCTGAAAAACTATTTTTAGATAAAATATACCAATCAGTAAACGTCCTCAAAAAAAAATCATAAAATTTCTTACTTTTCCCATAAATTTCAATTTTCTCAAAAACTATTTTTTTTGATAAAATATACCTATGAGTAAGCTTCCTCAAAAAAATCATAAAATTTTGCTTACTTTTTCAATAAATTTCAATTGCAGTAGAAATTCTATTTAAAAGTTTGATAATCTAAGTATTTTAGCTAAAATATGAGTTTTGTGAGAAAAGCACTCAAACCGCTCCACCTCTTTGGTTCTTGGTAGAGGCGAAGGGGAGTAATTCTGTATCCACTACTTAAGTTGGGAGAATGGAGGGGGGGCAGAAGAGCTCTAGGAAGGAATAATGGCTGAAGACATGGAAATTAGCAAACTAGAAATGTCTAAAGGACATGGAAACAGTTGTAAACCAAAGCAATAAATGGTGCTGCAGGATGGGTCATGGAAGAATGAGATAGAGGGGAAAACAGCCTTTTCTGTTGATGAAACCCAAAGCCTGATGCTCCCCTCATGAATATAATAATACCAGTGGCATTGACTCTGCCACAGGGTGGAGCAACATTCATTACCATTAACTGCCAGACAGACCACTGATGGGAAGGGTGGTAGTTAAAAATTATTTCAGCCACATTTCTAAGGTTGCAGCAATAATCATGTGGGGCTCTGACTAGTCTCTGCTCTGGAGATAAGTGAACTGCATATATATTTCACATACTCCTAGAAGGAATTTCAAGGAAGATCATCCAAGGACAACTGTTTCTCAGCCTAATCTACTCAGTGCACAAGATCTGTTGTACAGTATATGGAAAATGATCCATGACCAACAAAAGTGTTTGAGAAGAAATTTATTGACAAACACCATTGGTTATACTTGGCAGGTGCAAAAAAACACTTTCATGTATTAGTACAGTGGTAAGCAGACTTTATGAGAAATGAGGCCCAACGAGGACTTTTTATGCAAATATGAGAAGCACAGGTGGAGGGTGCAGTAGTAGAATGACTGATACACTTGCGTTTTCAAAGACACAGAAAGCTAGGAACAATTATAAGAGATCATCCAGAATAAGGAGACTCCCAGACCTGGTCGTCTGCTTAACAAGTCCCATAATAGGTACAAGAAATCAAAAAAAATATAAAAATTTCAACTCTATTGCTCACCATTACAAGAGCCCAACAAGGAAAGGCACTAAATATATTATCAGCCCTGGAGAGAAGTCGTCATCTTTTTCAACAAACCAGCCGTATCCACCGAAGCAGGGTGGCCCAAAAAAGAAAAAAGTTTCTTTTTAACTTTAATGTATACAGAAGGGTTACTAGCCCTTGCTCCCGGCACTTCATTTGCCTCTTCGACACGCATGGCTTACAGAGGAGGAATTCTGTTTCACTTCCCCATGGAGATAAGGGGGAAATAAACAAGAACAAGAACTGTAAGAAAATAGAAGAAAATCAGAGGGGTGTGTATATATATATGCTTGCACATGCATGTGAAAGTGTGACCTAAGTGTAAGTAGAAGTAGCAAGACGTATCTGAAATCTTGCATGTTTATGAGACAGAAAAAAGACACACAATCCTACCATCATGTAAAACAATTACAGGCTTTCAACACTCATTTGGCAGGACGGTAGTACCTTCCTGGGCATTTCCCGTTTACCAACCTACTACCTCAGAAAAAGTACAGTGGTACCCCGGTTTACGATATTTTTCGTTCCAGAATGCTGTTAAAGTGCCATTACCAAACGAATTTATCCCCATAAGGAATAACGTAAAATAGACTAGTCCTTTTAGACCCCCAAAAATACACTTAAAAAAGCTTTTTAAAAAAATAAACTTACATAAAGGGCGAGTTTGGAGACCATCGAAAACCCGGGTACCACTGTATTTGTATGTAATCACCAAGCAGTGTAGAAGCAGCCACAAGATCAAGAAGTGTTTGTACCCTACTATGCCTGTTGGACCTTAGCAAGGGCTGGTGATCCGCAAGTGCACAGTAAACCTAAAACATGAAATGCATATCTGAGCACATATACACAAGTAATCCAGAACCAAACGTCTTAACAAATAGCAATGAAGTAGTGCATACTAGCCAATTAATTTTGTGGGGCAGCACTAAACCTACCTTTTTCTGTCACTCGATCCATGAGATTATCTAGCAAGAATTGTTGCTTTTGTTAAGTTTACCATTACAGTTGTCATTGCTTGTTGCTCTAGAAATGTGCAGAGAGGATTGATGTGATCCTGTACAATACCTGAATAAACATATGACAGTTCCACATCTAGTATCTGCTACTGCCAAAAGCCACAATCATGTCAACATCAGTAAAAATACCATAAATTACTGGCCATAAGACAGGAATTTTTAATATATGCCCTATGTAACACTCCCCATTAACTGAGTGAAAGCTATCCCCAAACACACACACACCCGCACATATAAAGGGAGGGCTTCGCGACATTTCAGCCCGACTTGGACCATTTACAAAAGTCACACTAACACGAGACGGAAAGGGAAAGGGGGATTTATAGGCAGGCAGACAGGGAAAGGGTACAAGAGAGTGGGGGAAAAAATGGAGTAAGTAGTGGAAGTGGTAGTAGTAGTAATAGTAGTAGTGGAGACAGTCATATTCTAGGAAGGGGGCATTGCAATGAGGCTAGCGGCCCGCAAGGGGGGGACCCAGAACACAGAGAGGGGAAAGGCGAATAAAATGAAGGACAAAATACAAGGCACAAGAAAAGAAAGAAAGGAAAACCCTAGGAAAAAAAGGAGAAGGGGAAGAGATGAAAGGGAAGGAATCAGGTTAAGTCACGGGTGTTTTTGAAGTTTAGAGCCAATGATAAATGATCAAAATAACAAAAAACCTCAGGTTATCCCCAACATCCTTGCTTGTGTTGGCTCTAAGGGTTGCAATGGCCCAGGGCTCTGGGTACATCTCACTCCTGTGGAACTGACTACCAGAATGTTTTTATATAAAATCTATTTAATTCATGTTAATATTGGAGGGTGCATTAATCTGTAATAAAGGGAGGATATTGCAGTTTGGAAGGGCATCTGGGCTGTAATGTCAGCATGCTTCTGAAAAGACAGGGATGGAGTGATTGGTGGGGAAAGTGATTCTTCTTTTTCATGGCACACTATCTCGGTGGGAGACAACTGGTGTTAAAAAAAAAATTAAAAAAATATTATAAGCATTATTTTATCTCACATTTTCAATAATAAAAATAAGAGTAAGGGCAAGGGTTTTAAATCAGCCTCTCCTTAACGGAAGTTCATTCCTAAGACCCGTCAGTAAACGAATTCGTCGCTAAGTGAGAGCATATACAGTGGTCCTCGGTTTTCGCCAAATTCGTTCCAGAATGTGCTCAATCCATTACCGAACGAATTTCCAAAAATAATGTCAGTAGTTATCTATTTAGACCCCCAAAATACACTTGCAACAGCATACGGAAATACACTTACATAAATGTTGAGTTTGGAGATGCATGAAAACCGAGGGACCACTGTAATGAAGTGGGATTGTGTCAGCCCTCTTTGATATTGTTTTAATGTCACCTTTGACCATTTATAACATTTCTTGTATATTTTTAAATGTTTATAAGCAGTGTACTGTATATTGTAATAAACAGAATAGAGGAAATCACTCTAATATACATTATTTAGGTATGCATATTTGGGCAGAGGGGGCCCATCATAAGTCCAAGTCTTTTGAGTACATTGCTAAGTGAGGGAGACTGTACTGATTTCTTTTTTAAATATGAAATTTTCTTTCCAGTAACCCCTCAATTTGTAATAATATATAGTAATTCTCACCTATAGTAGGTTGGTAGACAGCCCGCCCAGGGAGGTACTACCGTCCTGAAGTGAGTGTAAAAAAGCCTGTATTTGTTTTTAATGATGGTAGGTTTGCTGGTGTCTTTTCTGTCTCATAAACATGCATGATTTCAGGTATGTCTTTTACTTCTACTTACATTAGGTCACACTAGACATTCATGTACAAGCATATATATATAACACCCCTCTGGGTTTTTCTATTTTCTTACTAGTTCTTTTTCTTATTTCCTTTATCTCCATGGGGAAGTGGAACAGAATTCTTCCTCCGTAAGCCATGGTTGAAGAGGCAATTAAAATGCCGGGAGCAAGGGCTATAACCCCTTCTGTGTATATTACTAAATGTAAAAGGAGAAACTTTCGTTTTCCTTTTGGGCCACCCCTTGGTGGGGAAGCGGCGTGTTGAAAGAAAGAAGATGTAAGTAATTCTCATTAGTTTGTCTATAATGGAAGAAAATTATACTGAAAATCTAAAACAAATTTTAAGTAAAGAAAAAAGCAATAATATGCATCCACTAAAAGTTCAACTAAAATTATATTGAGTTTATGTTCAATACTGTAATAGTGATGACTGCCTCGCCCCTCTTCCTGGCAGCTCATGCACTCAGATGGTAAGTACATATACCCTTTTGTGCTTTATCCTCTGTGGAAGGTGTGTATTTTTTTAAATTACAATAAAACTGTTTTGCATCTCACCTGTTACATAGACATCTGATGTTAGATACTACAGATGCCAAAAAAAGTTACACTAGCACCTTCTAAAGTGGCACTGAAAAACAAACTTATGTACTGTATTATTATGAAAGAATGCTGGGAAAGATAGGCTAGTCAGAGTATAGGTAATGAGGATGAAAGGTATGGGTAGATTGGACTGATTAGTGTGTATCAAAGTTTGTGGATATGGAGGGTGGGTGGGAGGGAAACAGAGGGGGTGGAATGATGAGGTAGAGTAGTAAGAAAAAAAATTACCAATGAAAGTTTTTTACAAAAAGAAGTGATGTAAGGGGGGGTGTTTCTTTTTTTTGGGTCACCCTGCCTCGGTGGAATATAGCCAGTTTGTTGAAAAAATATATTTTTTATTAACACATCGGCATTCCCACCAAGGCAGGGTGGCAAAAAAAAATTTTTCATCATCATTCACTCCATCACTGTCTTGCCAGAGGTTTACACTCAGTTATAAAACTGCAAAAATTAACACCCCTCCTTCAGAGTGCCGGCACTGTCTCCCATCTCCAGAACTCAAGTCCGGCCTGCCGGTTCCTGAATCCCTTCATAAATGTTACTTTGCTCACACTCCAACACCGTCAAGTATTAAAAACCATATGCCTCCATTCACTCCCCATCAAATCGCTCACACATTTTCTGGAAGTCCAAGCCCCTCGCACACAAAAATTCCACCCCCTCCTCCAACCTTTCCTAGGCCGACCCCTACCCCGCCTTCCCTCCACTACAGATTTATACACTCTCGAAGTCACTCTGTCTCGTTCCATTCTTCTACATGTCCAAACCACCTCAACATATTTACTATACCTTTGATGCGTTTCGAGTTTTCTCTCCCCAAGCTCAGCCTTGAGGGCCCGGCTCGTCTGGTGCTTGCCTGATCAACCAGGCTGTTGCTCTGGTGACCCACTGGCTCACCCTATCCATCACAGCATGGGTCATCTGGCATCTGGTGAAGATATTTGTCCAGCTGCATGTATGCAACTTGATAACAATAAAAGTTTTTTAATTCCCAAGTGTTTTGTGAAATATTATCATATTCTCAAGGAATACAGTCCTCTTTGAGAATGTGACTGAGATCCAAATCTCTGGAAATATTTTCCATTTCACTGTGTTTTTGAGTCCATATTTAAATGTGTTTCTTATAATTTTGTGGCAAATGAATACAAATGTGATTTTTTTTTTTGTTTAGTAAATCTTTTCAGCTAACTTCACAAGAACTGCTTCAGCAGATTTGGCTCTTGAACCTCCTTCAAGGCGAAGTACACTGTTACACACAGCTGATGTGGCTGTTAATTCTCGATACTGGTTGCTGCTAGGTCTTTCTTGATTTGATGCGGTGAAGAACATTCAATAGCACCCATCAGGGAGATGTGTTCACGACTCAGGCGCACTTCTGCTTCAATCTGAAAAGATGATTTAAAGTTGTAATTTCAAAACAACTTCTAATACAAAATAAACCTCTCCTTATTACCAGTAAAAATTTTATTACATTCCTATATTCTCTTTGGGATTCCCTTCTAAATACAGGCAGGCTTGCTTTATGGTGTTTTGCTGTATATTCATTCTTCATTTATTCAGACTTCCTACAATAAATATATTCACCACTCACTAAAAGCTAAGGACAAAAATATTTTAAGGTAAGTAATGTGTGTACTGTATATGCATTTTTTAGTGTAAACATGTTATCAGGCTTTTATATGCATTTGAAAGTAAAAAAAAAAAAAAAAAAAAAGAGGCTGTTTCACTTTACAATGATTTTAGCTTTACAGCAATAGCCTAGAACAAAACCTGTTCTACAAACGACGTCCACCTGTACATTATCATGAATAAAGTCAGCCATATCTAAGAATATGTTTCTGGCCTGATTCCATTCACCTTAAGTCCTCTATGTCATCAACTGTACTACTTCACTTTTTTTCTTTTAGGATGTGTGTTGTCTTCTAAGCAATTCTATGATAAATCATTTGATGTCAAACTATCATATGGGGAGTAGTTAAAATTGCTTTACATTTTTCCAAAGTTATCGACCAATTGTTGAGAATTTTCTACTTTATAATGTTAATAGGTTGTAAAAAGACCTCACAATACAAAGCTTATGGTGTGAGTCGTCTGTTTAGGCTTTATCAGCTGATGTCTGTGGGTTGGTCATCTGTTCAGGTTATTAGGACAAGTACATCATATCTATATTGAGCCAATCGGCAACCAGCTTTCCTAGGCCATATAAATCTCTAAACAGAAAGTTTCCATGCCTGAGCCACCTTTATAAAACTTTTACTGCATGCAAACTCAGGCAAAAATGCACACTAATAATTTTTTTAATATAAATATGAAGCGCATTCTGTTGAAACGTCCTATATTGGTGTCACTATGAGAGGCCTTACTGTACCTTAAATATTAAACTTTTTCTGATCGGATAATAATTTTTAAGTATTTTAATTTACACAGAAAATTATTTTATGTCATAATTGTGTGTATTTTGGACATGAAGCTAACATTCAGTACTTTGAATAAGAATTTATTCATATACTGTATAAAAAAATTCTTTAAAGGAGGGTTTGAGACATTGGCGGTTTGGAGGGATTTTCTGAACTGTTGTATCTTAGCACCTCTGCAAAGACAGTGATTATGTGTGAGTGACGTGAAAGTGTTGAATGATGATGAAAGATTTTCTTTTAGGGATTTTCTTTCTTTTGGGTCACCCTGCCTCGGTGGGAGATGGCCGACGTGTTGAAGAAGAAGATAAAAAAATTTCAACTACAATACTACATACTGGTTACAAAAGTCAAGTTCTAAATACATAACAGAACTAAATGAAACAGTCATCACAAGCAAGGAAGCTTGTCCTCAAGTTAATTATTCATGAACCTGAGTTACTTCTTGCCCTGACTTTTCTCCTGAACCTGTTACACTTTTAATACTGTATCTGTAGACCTCGATGAAAGGCCTACAGATACAGTACCTGGAACACAAGAAGCCTCTTAAGTTTGATTTTGTTTTCCAAGGTGGGTTTGCATGAAAATTGTCCCTGTCCTATAGGCAGAAATAATGAGAAAATGTAAACGGGAGGTGTGAGGTACAGTGCCTGCACTCTAATTTGCTGTTTAGAGGGACATCTAAATTGTCATATCTGGCAAGTGATAATGTGAATGATGGTGGAAGTGTTTCTTTTTCAGGTCACCCTGCTTCGGTGAGAGACGACCAGCGTGTTAAAAAAAATTAAAAAGTCAGCATTTTGGGGAAAATTAAAATTGTTTCTTCCATTTTTACCCATTAATAATTTCTACTTTATCTGAAGAATTTTATCCAATTAAAAATCAGTTAGCTTTTATATCAAAGTAATTGCAGTAATATATTTTATTATGCATTTTACTGTACAAATAAACTTACCTCATCCTTTAACTGTGTGAAAGGTCTGACTAGCGCTGGAGTTTCATCCAATGTATCACTATAAACATCTGCAAGAAAGCTAAATTCAGAACGCTGTAAAGGGAATAAAGTTGTAAAATATTATAAAAATTATTTTGAAAAGAACGTCTGGAAAAATGACAAGAGAAAACGGCAATAGAATAGCACAAGTTCAGGGGAAAATAAAGACAAAATGAAAAAAAGTATTTAAAGAAAGGGTGAAGGAGGTAGTTATTTTATTTATTTATTATGAGGGAAGTGTAGCAAAAGTTAAAACCACATAGGACAAAAAAAGGGCATGGTTTCTAGGTACATGTAGGAAAGTAGGGTCATGGTTTCTAGGTAGTATACATGTAGGAAAGTAGGGGCATGGTTTCAGGAATAGAAGTAGGCATGGCTAGGACAGGGAGAGGAATGGTCTAGGCAGTAGGAGAGGGCATGGTTTCTAGGACATGTAGGAAAGTAGGGTCATGGTTTCTAGGTACATGTAGGAAAGTAGGGGCATGGTTTCTAGGTACATGTAGGAAAGTAGGGGCATGGTTTCTAGGTACATGTAGGAAAGTAGGGGCATGGTTTCTAGGTACATGTAGGAAAGTAGGAGCATGGCTTCTAGGTACATGTAGGAAAGTAGGGGCATGATTTCTAGGTACATGTAAGAAAGTAGGGGAATGGTTTCCAGGCACAGTTTAAGAATACAGTATGGAAGAAACACAAGAAAAATGGTTTCCAGTGAAAGTGAGATTGTAACAAGGGTTATAAGAGAAGTGAATGCTAATGACTGTCATTTTAAAGGGCCAAATCACAATAAGTTTTTGGAGATAAAAGTCTTGTTTGTAGTTATATTTTGTGTATTATAATCAAGTCTTAATTAAAGTTTTAATTACGTATATTTATTACTGATTATAAAATGGGTAGTCAGTGGTCCAGTGCCATAATTCGTTCCAGAAGGCTGTTCGAGTGCTGTTACCGAACGAATTTGTTCCCACAAAGAATAATGTAAATTAGATTAGTCCATTTCAGACCCCCAAAAATACACTTACAATAATACACTTACATAATTGTTCGAGTTGGGAGCTGTTCGAAACTCGGGGTACCACTGTATTATAATTATAATAAAAAATATTTATAATGTATATAAATGAGCTAAACAAAATGTAAATGCTTGTACAATTAAGATTGTCTAATACGTAGTTTCAAGTTACTGTAATATTAAAGGGACTTCTCAATTTACATTACATATGACATTACAGTGGACCGTACATGGTCCCAAACTCACCCTTTATGTAAGTTTATTTTTAAATGTTGTAAGTGAATTTTGGTTAAAGACAGTCATTTACAACTTCAAGGAGATAATTCGTGTAATACTGAACAGATTCTGAATGAAATATCACCGGTACACTGATAGGTAGTTGGTAGCAGCAACCACTAGAGTCTACCATCCTGCCAGGTGACTGTGAAACAGAAACCTGAAACTGTTTTACATGATGGTAGGATTGCTGGTGTCTTTTTTCTGTGTCATAAACATGCAAGATTTCAGGTACGTCTTGCTACTTCTACTTACACTTAGGTCACACTACGCAAACATGTACACGTTTATTGTATACACACTCATCTGAGTTTTCTTTGATTTTATCTTAATAGTTCTTGTTCTTATTGCTTTTCCCTTTCATATCCATGGGGAAGTGGAATAAGAATCTTTCCTCCGTAACCATGCGTGTTGTAAAAGTCAACTAAAATGCCGGGAACAATGGGCTAGTAACCCCTTTTCCTGTATAGCTTACTAAAAAGAAGAAGAAGAAAATCGTCAAAGTGGGATGTTTGAATGTGCGTGGATGTTGTGCGAATGATAAGAAAGAGATGATTGTAGATGTTATGAATGAAAAGAAGCTGGATGTCCTGGCTTTAAGTGAGACAAAGCTGAAGGGGTAGGAGAGTTTCAGTGGGGAGAAATAAATGGGATTAGATCAGGGGTTTCAAATAGAGTTAGAGCTAAAGAAGGAGTGGCAATAATGTTGAATAATCAGTTATGGCAGGTAAAGAAGGAATATAAATGTATAAATTCAAGGATTATGTGGAGTAAAATAAAGGTTGGATGTGAAAAGTGGGTTATAGTAAGTGTTTATGCACCTGGAGAAGAGAGAAGTGTGAGGAGAGAGAGAGATTTTGGGAAATGTTGAGTGAGTGTGTGGGGAGTTTTCAACCAAGTGAGAGAGTAATTGTGGTTGGGGATCTTAATGCTAAAGTGGGTAAAAATGTTGTGGATGGAGTAGTAGGTAAATTTGGGGTGCCAGGGTAAATGTAAATGGGGAGCCATTAATTGAGCTATGTGTAGAAAGAGGTTTGGTAATAAGTAATACATATTTTATGAAAAAGAGGATAAATAAATATACAAGGTATGATATAGCACGTAAGGAAAGTAGTTTGTTGGATTATGTATTGGTGGATAAAAGGTTGATGAGTAGGCTTCAGGATGTACATGTTTATAGAGGGGCAACGGATATATCAGATCATTATTTGGTTGTAGCTACAGTTAGAGTAAAAGGTAGATGGGACAAAAAGAAAATGGCAACAGCAAGTAAGAGAGAGGTAAAAGTGTATAAACTAGGAGGAGGAAGTTAGGGTGAGATATAAGGAACTATTGGCAGAAAGGTGGGCTAGTGCAAGTAGGAGTAGTGGGGGGGTTGAAGAGAGTTGGGATAGTTTTAAAAATGCAGTATTAGAATGTGGGGCAGAAGTTTGTGGTTATAGGAGGGTGGGTGCAGGAGGAAAGAGGAGTGAGTGGTGGAATGAAGAAGTAAAGGGTGTGATAAAAGAGAAAAAAGTAGCTTATGAGAGGTTTTTACAAAACAGAAGTGTTAGTAGAAGAGCAGAGTATATGGAGAGTAAAAGAAAGGTGAAGAGAGTGGTGAGAGAGTGCAAAAGAAGAGCGGATGAAAGAACGGAGAGGCTCTTCAAGAAATTTTGCTGAAAACAAGAAAAATTTTGGAGTGAGATAAACAAGGTAAGAAAGCCTAGGGAACGAATGGATTTGTCAGTTAAAAACAGAGTAGGGAGTTAGTAGATGGGGAGCTGGAGGTATTGGGTAGATGGCGGGAATATTTTAAGGAACTTTTAAATGTTGATGAAAAGAGGGAGGCGATAATTTCATGTACTGGCCAGGGAGGTACAACATCGTTTAGGAGTGAAGAAGAGCAGGATGTGAGTGTGGGGGAGGTGCGTGAGGCATTACGTAGAATGAAAGGGGGTAAGCAGCAGGAATTGACGGAATCATGACAGAAATGTTAAAAGCAGGGGGGATATAGTGCTGGAGTGGTTGGTATTTTTGTTTAATAAATGTATGAAAGAGGGAAGGTACCTAGGAATTGGCAGCGAGCATGTATAGTTCCTTTATATAAAGGGAAGGGGGATAAAAGAGAGTGTAAAAATTATAGGGGAATAAGTTTACTGAGTATACCAGGTAAAGTGTATGGCAGGGTTATTATTGAAAGAATTAGAGGTAAGACAGAGAGTAGGATTGCAGATGAGCAAGGAGGCTTTAGAATGGGTAGGGGATGTGTAGATCAAGTGTTTACAGTGAAGCAAAATGTGAACAGTATTTAGATAAAGGTAGAGAAGTTTTATTGCATTTATGGATTTAGAAAAGGCATATGATAGAGTGGATAGGGGAGCAATGTGGCAAATGTTGCAAGTGTATGGAATAGGTAGTAAGTTACTGAAGGCTGTAAAGAGTTTTTATGAGGATAGTGAGGCTCAGGTTAGGGTGTGTAGGAGAGAGAGATTACTTCCGGTAAAAGTAGGTCTTAGACAGGGATGTGTGATGTCACCATGGTTGTTTAATATATTTATAGATGGGGTTGTAAAAAGTAAATGCTAGGGTGTTGGGGAGAGGGGTGGGATTAAATTTTGGAGAATTAAATGCAAAATGGGAGTTGACACAGTTACTTTTTGCTGATGATACTGTGCTTATGGGAGATTCTAAAGAAAAGTTGCAAAGGTTAGTGGACGAGTTTGGGAGAGTGTGTAAAGGTAGAAAGTTGAAAGTGAACATAGATAAGAGTAAGGTGATGAGGGTATCAAACGATTTAAATAAAGAAAAATTGGATATCACATTGGAGAGAGGGATTATGGAAGAAGTAAATGTTTTCAGATATTTGGGAGTTGATGTGTCAGCGGATGGATTTATGAAGGATGAGGTTAACCATAGAATTGATGAAGGAAAAAAGGTGAGTGGTGCATTGAGGTATCTGTGGAGACAAACACGTTATCCATGGAGGCAAAGAAGGGAATGTACAAGTATAGTGGTACCAACACTCTTATATGGGTGTGAAGCATGGGTTGCAAATGCTGCAGCGAGGAGGAGGCTGGAGGCAGTGGAGATGTCCTGTCTAAGGGCAATGTGTGGTGTAAATATTATGCAGAAAATTCGGAATGTGGAAATTAGGAAAAGGTGTGGAGTTACTAAAAGTATTTGTCAGAGGGCTGAAGAGGGTTGTTGAGGTGGTTTGGTCATTTAGAGAGAATGGATCAAAGTAGAATGACTTGGAGAGCATATAAATCTGTAGGGAAGGAAGGCGGGGTAGGGGTCGTCCTAGAAAGGTTGGAGGGAAGGGGTAAAAGGAGGTTTTGTGGGCGAGGCTTGGACTTCCAGCAAGCATGTGTGAGCGTGTTAGATAGGAGTGAATGGAGACGAATGGTTTTTGGGACATGACGATCTGTTGGAGTGTGAGCAGGGTAACATTGTGTGAAGGGATTCAGGAAACCAGTTAATTGATTTAGTTGGACTTGAGTCCTGGAAATGGGAAGTACAATGCCTGCAACTTTAAAGGAGGGGTCTGAGATAGTGACAGCTGGGAGGGACTTTTCTCAGCTGTCGTATCTGAGCTCCTCTGCAAAGACAGTGATTATGTATGAGTGTGGTGAAAGTGTTGAATGATGATGAAAGTTTTTCTTTTGGGGATTTTCTTTCTTTTTGGGTCACCCTGCCTCGGTGGGAGACGGCCGACTTGTTAAAAAAAAAAAAAAAATATGAGCATTCAAAAAAAAGTGAACCCCATAAGGTATTCCAATTACAGAGAGCCCTAATAAATTCCCTAAATCCCCTCTGTATGATAATTTTTATACAAAATAAATAATAATAACTCAAAGTACATAAAACATCATAAACAAAAACATATTTAAAATTTACACAACACAGTAGGTTTAGAGATGAAATTAGTAGCATGCAATGATTGCAACGTATCCTAAAAATGCAGAAAGCAATGACTGACACAAAATTACACTGATGACTATTAATAACTTGCATAAATGTAACAACAATACATACCAATAATGACATTTGCCACATCAATAAGAACTAGTTTATATGCAGGGTGCCGAATATACTTTTTCAAGAAGGTCAGTAAAGGTGTTAAACTTTTTACCTCTCTACCGGCAACAGCAGTCTTAATTCCTCCACACCTGTTAAGAAAATAGATGTCTATGCTGGTGAACATCAATCAATACTGACAAATTTATCCAAATGCATTTACAAGGAAGAAAAGTGAAAGATGTATGAAGGTTTTTGCAACGTGCAATAATGCATTTCATAAGTTAAACATCTTCACGATAGTGTAAAATAGATATGCTTTGGTTGGCACTAAGACTGAGCAAGGGATACCTGATTCTGATGACACCCTATACCATCATGTCTTACACGAGCAATAAAGTACAGCAATACCTTACATAACACAGTTAATGAATATAAAAAAAATACAGCCTCTCCTCACTTAACGATGGAGTTCCGTTCCTATAACCACGTCAGTAAACGAATTCGTAGCTAAGTGAGGAGCATACTATAATGGTAGTGGATTTGTGTCAACCATCTTTGATATTGTTTTAATGTCACTTTTGCACCATTTATAACATTTCTCGTATATTTTTAAATGATTATACAGCAGTGTACTGTATATTGTAATAAACAGAAAAGAGGAAATCAGCTCTAATATATACATTATTTAGGTATGCATATTGGTCAGAGAGCCTGTCGTAAGTCTGAGTTGTTGGTAAACATACGTCGCTAAGTGAGAAGAGGCTGTACCGTACTATGCAATATCGTACTGATCAAGGTATTATTATAATTGTTTTAATGTAATGCATTCCAACAATACGATTAAATGTACAGTGGACCCTCACTATTCGAACATTCTTCATTCCAGAATGCTGTTCAAGTGCTGTTACCAAACAAATTTATTCCCATAAGGAATGATGTAAATTAGATTAGTCCATTTCAGACCCCAAAAATACACTTATAAAGCACTTACAATAATAAACTACATAAAGGGCGAGTTTGGAGTGTTCGAATAGTGAGGGTTCACTGTATCTGAATGCAAAATATTTAGCTATTTGCTTAGTACAAATCAATGCACATGAATCTCTTGCACACACTGCAAATAAAGAAGTTACAAAAGATAAAAAACATAAAAATAGTACATAGTACTAAAGATTTTTATTACAGTTGTAAATAAACAATTTATACCATACATATGGTAGAGAAAAAGATCATTCTTAATTTGAAAAATAGTTGAACAAAGTAGTTTGCAGTTTTCTTATTTTTATCAGCAAATATGTCTTTACAGCATCAAGTATCATTTTGTAACACCTCCCCAACTCCAATACCTCATTCAATGTTTGGATCCGCATTCATTATGAGGTCACAAGCATCTTCTCTACTTTCGAATTAACACTGATAGTTCATCCAATGTGAATTCTCTTGTGGGCGCAGCACTTTCTTCTTCCTGATTTTCCTCTGTTTCTTTGCATAAACATTGCTGATCCATTTCCCCAAGTATTGCATCATCAAGATCATCTGAATGCGAGTCAATGCACTGACACATTTTCACAATCTAAAGCTTCTAATCTGAGATGATCTTTCCCAAGCTGCACAATGTTTTCACAAACAGTTTCAATATGGAATTCAAAGCAGGAAAAAAATCATTGGAACAATGAGGTGATGCTCTGCAAGACAGCATCTTCAAACAAACCGGTTTCATCTCGTTAAAAATTTGCTTGTCTTTTTAGCCATTTTCTTTAATCAATTTCTTTGAATCATTAAGAAATCTTGCATACGCATTTTAAAGTTGTAAAACCAGCCATGACTTGCCAAAAACTTTCCCCCCTTTATTGCCATTTTCTTTTTCTAACATTTAATAGAGACTTGTTGTTTTAGCATGAATCGTCATCTGACTTAATAGAATTCTTTTCTGGCTGCAGTCTTCAATACATAACATTATAAGATGTTCCATATTATCCATTTCAGAATTATGATTTTTAACAATCACTTTTTTACATAAAAAATGCAGTAACCATTCCATGTCTCTTTATTTTATCTTTAATCCTTATATGCACAAGTACCAATGCTTTGTTCATTTTTCGTCACATGCTATTTTAGCATACCATGTACCATCTTCTGTTTTTCATAATTATAGTTTTTCATCTAATGTTAGCCATTTACATTTACTAGAATGTTCATTGTCATTATTTTTTCTTTCCACTC
>WNWK01000654.1:287500-369514 GCA_009830355.1 Cherax destructor | reverse complement strand
AGTGATTATGTATGAGTGTGGTGAAAGTGTTGAATGATGATGAAAGTTTTTTTTTTGGGGGTTTTTCTTTTTTTTTCGGTCACCCTGCCTCGGTGGGAGAGGGCCCGACTTTTAAAAAAAAAAAAAAAAATATGACATTAAAAAAAGTAACCCCCATAAGGTTTTCCCAAATTACAGAGACCCCCAATTTAAATTCCAAACCCCCTCTGTATGATAATTTTTATACAAAATAAATAATAATAACTCAAAGTACATAAAAAATCATAAAAAAAAATTTTTAAAATTTACACAACACAGTAGGTTTAGAGATGAAATTAGTAGCATGCAATGATTGAAACCCGATCCAAAAAAATGCAGAAAGCAAACTGACACAAAATTACACTGATGACTATTAAAAACCCTTGATAAATGTAACAACAATACATACCAATAATGACATTTGCCACATCAATAAGAACTAGTTTTTAAGGGGGGAATTACTTTTTTTAAGAAGGTCAGTAAAGGTGTTAAACTTTTTTCCTCTCTAAGGGAAAAAGCAGTCTTAATTTTCCTCCACACCTGTTAAGAAAATAGATGTCTATGCTGGTGAACATCAATCAATACTGACAAATTTATCCAAATGCATTTACAAGGAAGAAAAGTGAAAGATGTATGAAGGTTTTGCAACGTGCAATAATGCATTTCATAAGTTAAACATCTTCACGATAGTGTAAAATAGATATGCTTTGGTTGGCACTAAGACTGAGCAAGGGATACCTGATTCTGATGACACCCTATACCATCATGTCTTACACGAGCAATAAAGTACAGCAATACCTTACATAACACAGTTAATGAATATAAAAAAAATACAGCCTCTCCTCACTTAACGATGGAGTTCCGTTCCTATAACCACGTCAGTAAACGAATTCGTAGCTAAGTGAGGAGCATACTATAATGGTAGTGGATTTGTGTCAACCATCTTTGATATTGTTTTAATGTCACTTTTGCACCATTTATAACATTTCTCGTATATTTTTAAATGATTATACAGCAGTGTACTGTATATTGTAATAAACAGAAAAGAGGAAATCAGCTCTAATATATACATTATTTAGGTATGCATATTGGTCAGAGAGCCTGTCGTAAGTCTGAGTTGTTGGTAAACGAGTACGTCGCTAAGTGAGAAGAGGCTGTACCGTACTATGCAATATCGTACTGATCAAGGTATTATTATAATGTGTTTTAATGTAATGCATTCCAACAATACGATTAAATGTACAGTGGACCCTCACTATTCGAACATTCTTCATTCCAGAATGCTGTTCAAGTGCTGTTACCAAACAAATTTATTCCCATAAGGAATGATGTAAATTAGATTAGTCCATTTCAGACCCCCAAAAAATACACTTATAAAAGCACTTACAATAATAAACTTACATAAAAGGGCGAGTTTGGAGTGTTCGAATAGTGAGGGTTCACTGTATCTGAATGCAAAATATTTAGCTATTTGCTTAGTACAAATCAATGCACATGAATCTCTTGCACACACTGCAAATAAAGAAGTTACAAAAGATAAAAAACATAAAAATAGTACATAGTACTAAAGATTTTTATTACAGTTGTAAATAAACAATTTATACCATACATATGGTAGAGAAAAAGATCATTCTTAATTTGAAAAATAGTTGAACAAAGTAGTTTGCAGTTTTTTCTTATTTTTATCAGCAAATATGTCTTTACAGCATCAAGTATCATTTTGTAACACCTCCCTAACTCCAATACCTCATTCAATGTTTGGATCCGCATTCATTATGAGGTCACAAGCATCTTCTCTACTTTCGCAATTAACACTGATAGTTCATCCAATGTGAATTCTCTTGTGGGCGCAGCACTTTCTTCTTCCTGATTTTCCTCTGTTTCTTTGCATAAACATTGCTGATCCATTTCCACAAGTATTGCATCATCAAGATCATCTGAATGCGAGTCAATGCACTGACACATTTTTCACAATCTAAAGCTTCTAATCTGAGATGATCTTTCCCAAGCTGCACAATGTTTTCACAAACAGTTTCAATATGGAATTCAAAGCAGGAAAAAAAAATCATTGGAACAATGAGGTGATGCTCTGCAAGACAGCATCTTCCAAAACAAACCGGTTTCATCTACGTTAAAAATTTGCTTGTCTTTGTAGCCATTTTCTTTAATCAATTTCTTTGAATCATTAAGAAATCTTGCATACGCATTTTAAAGTTGTAAAACCAGCCATGACTTGCCAAAAAACTTTCCCCCTTCATTGCCATTTTCTTTTTCTAACATTTAATAGAGACTTGTTGTTTTAGCATGAATCGTCATCTGACTTAATAGAATTCTTTTCTGGCTGCAGTCTTCAATACATAACATTATAAGATGTTCCATATTATCCATTTCAGAATTATGATTTTTAACAATCACTTTTTTACATAAAAGATGCAGTAACCATTCCATGTCTCTTTATTTTATCTTTAATCCTTATATGCACAAGTACCAATGCTTTGTTCATTTTCTCGTCACATGCTATTTTAGCATACCATGTACCATCTTCATGTTGTTTCATAATTACTAGTTTTTCATCTAATGTTAGCCATTTACATTTACTAGAATGTTCATTGTCATTGCATTTTCTCTTTCCACTCATCTCTGAGTATAAAAGGGGGTACCAGTACTTTATGTAATCAAGAAAAAATTGTGTATATGTATGTACTACTGTATAAGACTACACAACTTCACTGCTCAGAGTCTGGAGTGATACTGATGTCAGCATTGGGCTAGTCCGGTACATAGCAGCAGTTCAATATCAGTGCATAATGCAGTTAAATCAAATTTATATTATTAAATTTATACACTGTATTACATCAAAACCTGTACTGTTCAAAAGTGTACTATGCAAGGTATTACTGTATCCATAATCCCCCAGCATGCCTGTCAACAATAACTCTTTAATCCTATTTCAGCATGTTTCAAATGATAAACAGTTTAGAAGAGTGAAGGAAATTCAAGAAAACTGAGTATCTAAAGTATTTCTTCATGATCATTTTCTTATACAATTCGGCACATTAGATGACCATAAACCATAAATGTGGTCAATTTTATTTAAGTAAGAGTTCCATTACATTGAGCCTAGTACCTACTTTGTTCCTTAAATAAATATCTGAGAGCTAGACTGCTAATATTCAATAAGATCTTTAATGGTATGAGCATACATAAATTATTAAAGTTTTAAGACAATAGAAAAACATTCTCAAAATATAGCCTAAAAATTTTGGTATAAAAAATATTAATTAGAATGAAAAATTGTATCTTATTTCCTCAAACACAGCTAGTAAATTACCAAGATGAGAATTTGAAGTTAAGCACACTCAAATAATCAAGAAATAGACCCCAGAGCTGGAGCTCTACTTCATCAAACACAGTTGAGCCTACAAACTGGAACTCAACTTACTAAACAGCTGAGAAGCAGGTTAAAAAGGTTGAGTTCAATCCCTTCAAATATCTGAATTGGCAGACCCATATGCTGCAGTCCCCCCACCTCAAATATACGAAGTCAGGCTAACAAACCAGAGCTCAACCCGTCAAAAACGGCTTGGTAAGTAGCACTACCAGAATACAAGTACACGCAGTGTTGTACTGTAAATATTGTGAGAATGACTATTGTAAGCCATGGATGTATTTTGTGGAGAGGATGACAAATTACGGCAAATTGGCCAAAGTGAAAACAATGAATGAAGATGAGGGACTATAGTAGTAGGAAGGAAAGTCCTCGCTCTGACGTGGTAATTTTAAAAGTTACATATATACACTGTAAATATAATTTGTTTGGCAATAGCACAAGCTTTATTTGAAACAAAATGGAGCACCTATAAAAATACATGTAACTACGTAAGTCTCATTCAAATTCCTTTGATATTTTGAAAGATTACCACTGTTTTCAATGACTGTGCATGTTGCCTTTTCAGCAAGGTAATGTATATTATAACTAAGAGATAAAGTAAATACCAAGAGAAGCTTACCTTATCAGTGCCTGCAACACTGCAACTGAAACACTTGGAGTTTTGTTACAAATGAATTTCTTCATAACTGTATCAAGTGCAGCGCTGAATTTAAACTTGCGTAACATTATATCATATTTTGCTAATTTTTCATTTGCTGCATATTGTACAACCTGTTATCAAATTAAATAAAAATATGTCACTTATGGATTTAGAAAAGGCATATGACAGGGTAGAAAGAGGAGTAATGTGGCAGATTTTACAAATGTATGGAACAGGTGGTAGGTTACTATAAGCAGTAAAGTTTTCATCTAAGAGTGAGGGGAATTTTTATCCTATAAAAGTAGGCCCTAGACAGGGAAGTGTGATGTCACCATGATTCTTTAATATATTTATAGATGGGGCTGTAAAAGAAATGAATGTTGGGGAGAGGTGTGGGATTAAAATATGCAGAATCAAATACAAAATGGGAGTTGTCACAGTTACTTTTTGATGATAACACTTCTTTTGGGAGATTCTGAAGAGAAGTTGCAAAGGCTGGAAGAGGAATTTGGGAGGGGATGTAAAAGAAGGAAATAAAAAGTGAACATATGAGAAAGATGAAAGAAAACAAAAAAAAATTAGGCAATAAAAGACTGATATCAGATTGAAGAAAGGGAGTACAGCATTTTTTAAAAACACTCATTTAATCCATGTCTTGCCAGAAGGGTGCTAATATCACAGTCCAGATGACCCTCCAAATTGCAGCATCCTCACTTCTTCAGAGTGCAGACACTGTACTTCCCACCTCCAGGATTCAAGCCTAGCTAACCAGTTTCCCTGAATCCCTTAAATATTACCTTGCTTACACTCCAGCATCACACCAAATTATAAAATCCACTTGCCTCCACTCACTCCTATCTAACATGCTCATGTGGGCCTGTTGGATGTCAGAGTTTCTAGCACTCAAAACCTTTATCCCCTCTCTCTAACCTTTCCTAGGCCATCTCCTACCCCTCCTTCCCTCTACCCCAGATTTATATATCCTCCTAGTCATCCTATTTCTCTCCTTCCAAACCACCTCAACAACCTCTCCTCAGCCCTCTGAATAATACTATTGGCAACTTCACACCTCCTCCTAATCTCCAAACTCTGGATTCACTGCATAATATTCACTCCCCACATTGCCCTCAAACAAGATATCTCTACTGTCTCCAGTCTCCTCCTGGCTGCAACATTCAAAACCCATGCTTCACACCCATACAACAGTGTTGGTACTACTATACTGTGGTACATTTCCCTTTTTGCCTCCATGGATAAATTTCTTTATCTCCACGGATGCCTCAATGCAATCACCCACCTTTTTTCTTTTGTCAATTCTATGGTTCACCTCATCTCTTATAAAACCATATGCCAACAAGTCAACTCCCAAATACCTGAACACTTTTACTTCCTCAATATGCCCTCCCTCCAATCAGATTTTTGGGAGCAAATTTGTCAGCGAATGACTATAAAAGATGAGGTGAACCATAGAATTCATTAGGGAGGAAAAGGTGGGTAGTGCATAAAGGCATCTGTGGAAACAAAGAACTTCATCCATGGTGGCAAATTAGAGTGTACCACAGTATAGTGGTATCAACAGTGTTATAGGGGTGTGATAAATGGATTTTAAATGTTGCAGCAATGAGCAAGCTGGAGGCAGTGGAAATGTCATGTCTGAGAGCAATGTGAGGTGTGAATATTATGCAGGGAATTTGAAACTTTTGAGATTAATAGGTGTGGGGTTACCCAAAGTGTTATTCAGAGGGCTGAGGAGGGGTTATTGAGATGGTTTGGACATTTAGAGAAAATGGAGTGAAATAGGATGACTATGATGAGTGTATAAATCTGGAATGGAGAGGAAGGGGATCATCCCAGGATAGGTTGGAGGGAGGGCGCAAAGGAGATTTTAAGTATGGAGGGTTTGGACATCCAACAGGCTTATGTGAGTGCATTAGAGAGTAATGAGTGAAGGCAAATGATTTTTATGCCATGATGTGCTGTTTGAATGTTAGCAAGGTAAGATTCAAAAAAGGATTCATAGAAACTGGTTAGCCGGACTTGAGTCCTGGAGGTGGAAAGTACAATGCCTGCACTCTGAAGGAGGGGTGGGGATGTTGTGGATCAGAGTGCCATGTGAACTGTGATGTCTGCGGGCTTCTGGTAAGACAGTGATTGAATGAATGAGGGTGCAAGCATTTCCTCTTTTCGGTTCACCCTACCTCGGTGGGAGGCAAGGTAGGGTGAGGAAAAGTGCAAATATTTTTAGACCTCACTTCTTATAACATTGGAATATATAATACTGAATATGAATCAAATATGAAGATTGTGATAATAATACAATAATTGTAGCTATCAGATCAGCAGGTCTTATTTGCCCATAGCAACACTACTTGGGCTAAGTAATCTGAGCTGCCTATTCTGCATTTTATTTATCATGATGTTTACAATATTTAACCCTTAAACGGTCCACACGTATATTTACGTTAGCACTCCTACTGCCTCAAACATATTTTTACGTTTTATTTTTCCTGCCTCCAAATTTGGCGCGATTGGCCTGAGATGCCTGGTCAGCATAGAATGGGTCTTAACACTCGGTGTGCGCCATATTAAAAAAATCTGGGACTACTTAGTACCTTGTGGGAGCACCAGTTAAATTGAGGGCCAGCTAGAGCAAACACTGCGGCAAACACCATAGATTCACTGATGTCATGTCATATTAACACTCCCCTTTGAAGTGGAAAGTGATGTCGGCAGGCTAGCAGGCCAGCTGGCTGCCTTCCTGCCTGGGGACCTGGCTGGCAAACAGCTGGTTGGCCACCAGGCTGGCCAGCAGCTGGCTGGTCAGCTGGGTACCTTATTGGCTGTCTATCTCTGTCTGTCTGTATCTATCTATCTGTCTCTGTCTCTATCCCACAGGAACACATACATAAATACAATTATACATAGTGTTAATTACCTAGGATAACTAAAAAAATCAAGACAAAGTGTTATAATGTGCTTGTGATCTGCGTAATACCAGTTGGTTCATGAGCTACTCTCTGAGACAAGCAGACAGAAAGGAGACGACACACAGGCAGACAGAAAGACAGACAGAAAGACAGAAAGACAGACAGGTTTGCGTAACAAATAAAGGGAAGCAATGTAAGCTGTCAAATGTCATCACTGTAATTACTGGACTGATAAGAAGAGATAAGACTATGGCTCACCATCTCGTCAAATGTCACAAGAGTCATTAGTGGAGATCAGATGAGATAAGGCAGCTACACCAATTTATTATTATTATTATTATTATTATTATTATTATTATTATTATTATTATTATTATTATTATTATGCACTATTATTATTATTATTATCATTATTATTCACTATCATTATTATTATTTTTATGCACTATCATTATTATTTGAGTACAATTTCAGTACCTAATATTAGTGTCAGAACACAGATTGGCTATGAAATCACAAGAACTACTATAAATTGTGATTATGAGAACATAAAAATTATATAAAATAATAAAATAAAGTGAAAAAAAGGTATATCGGCAACGATTCTGCAAACAGCAGGACTCCTGTTGCTGTCAGGTGAGCCTCCAGTGCCAACTTCTCCACCTCATATCTCAGTAACTACTGACCCAAATTCTTTTTTTTTATCCTATAACACTTAAAAAAATGTGCTCTTTATTTCTATAAAAAAAAAAATTCAAAAGATTCGGGGCACTGGGCGAGCTAACGTAAATATACGTTTGGACTGTTTAAGGGTTAATATAGAGAACACTTATAAAACGAATGCAAATTCATACTTTACAGATGCAATCAGGTAATCGGGAGTAATGTGAGTCAATGGCTGACAATTTATAAAGCAGTGAAAGAAATAATGTATCAGCAATAAGCAAATACATTCAAGAATTTCCTCATCTTACTTGATCCTCAGGCATTATTCTAAAATCTTCAGATAGTGTTTTCCTAATATTTGCAGCTTTTTCCTTGGATGAGAGAGAGTCAGTAGTAGTGTCTGGGTTGCGGCGATGCTGGAAAGACATGAGTCCAGACCCTGAAGAAATCATTCCAACAACTAGTGTAGAATCTCCAGGCTGTAATGTAATGCAGACAATACAAAACTGTAATAAAAATTAGTTTATAAATCCATGGCATTAGTGTAATTGAGAGCAGCACCAAAGTACATCTTATATAATAAGTTTATTTAAAAGACTTATAAGAAATATTAGGAACACAGTTCCAATATTAATACCCTATGATGAGAAAATGTATCATACAGTGGACCCCCGGATTACGTCATTATTTTGTTCCCATAAGGAATAATGTAAATTAGATTAGTCCTTTTAGACCCCCAAAAATACACTTACAAAAGCACTTACAAAAATACACTTACATAATTGTTCGAGTTTGGAGCAGTACGTAATCCGGGGGTCCACTGTATATAGTAATTGGGAGCAAGGGGCTAGTAACCCCTTCTCCTGCATACATTACTAAAGTTAAAAAGAGAAACTTTTTTTTTTGGGGGTCACCCTGCCTCGGTGGGATACGGCCGGTTTGTTGAAAGAAGATACTGTATACAGTAAGTTGTTCCATACTAGTGGTTCCAACCTAGTGAGGAACCTCATCTATCTGCCAAAATAAATGGCAATTTCTGTATTTGGCCATGAATGTATATGAGTGGAAAACATACTGAACATTGCACTTTATATGTAGAAGCTTTTATGTAATTGTAATGAACAAATTTTTTATGGCCTATGACCCAAGCAAGCTAAAAGCAGTTTTTCTTTAGTACAAGAGCTGAAGTGTGTTTATATGCTAATCCTAATTTAAATCTGGAATCACCAACAACAGAATAATTATTCAGACAATCACTATAAAAAAATCCTGAAATCTGACATCAAGAATTTGAATGTGGTTTTTATTTGACCATTGGGACCTGGACTCACAAAAGACATCACCAGGGGTGAATTCAGGGGTGGGGGTCCATGGTGCTTACCCCACCTCCCCCAAGCCAATCTGAATAATATTTTTTTTTTTGCCAATAAAGAAAAAACAAATATCAAAAATAAAAAAAAAACAGCACCCAGTGTAACAAAATATTAGAATCAAACCTTTATATCTGACTGAAAATATTTGTAAGTTTGCATGCCAGTGTAGCCGGTGCCACATGTAGCTTTTCTGCTTTAAACAGGTTGAAAACTTGATTGAGGAGGGTCCTCAAGACTGAGGGTCAGCTGACTGAGCTAGCAATACTTCACATTTACTATGACATTTCAGCAGACACGGATAATGTTGGTGAATAATTTGCTTAATCTGGAAATCGGAGTTTTTACTTAACCCTTTCACTGTCGAGACCCTTGCTCACAAACTTGCTCTCAGTGTCGAAGAATTAAAAAAAAAAAAAATAATCTTATGAAATGATAAAAGAATCTTTTCCCGATTGTAATGACACCAAATGTATGAAATTTGATGGAAAACTTACGGAATTATGCTCTTGCGAAGTTAGCAGTCTCGGCGATATTTACACATCGCCGATTTTGCCCACTTTGAGCCCTATTTTTGGCAAATTCCAGTCAACCAAACCCATAGCTATTTTGCTAGAACTCCATTTGTTCTATCGACTGAATACAATAAACTGCCCATTTACTGATTTCAACTACCCAATAGTGATCAGAAATTGGTAATTTGGCCAATTTCATACACAATTCAAGTAAGGCCAATTTCAAAATAAGGGCCAGAATAAACAATGCAGATATTCCTAGATCTAAAATAACATTTTCTCTGTTCATTAGTCACGTCTCCAGGCCCCTCTTATATTACGCTTGCTTTCCATTTTGAATTTATATTCACACAAAAAAATAGAAGATTTACTGTTATGCAGACTACTGCATTATTGTAAAAATGGTATAAATAATATCAGCGCATTTGTGAAAGCATATTAGACCAACCAGTTGATGTGTATTGGTGTGGTGTGATTTGTTTACTCTTGAACATCGGCAAAAATCAAACATTTCCGATACTTTGAACTCAATTTTAAAGTACTTTTAGTCCAAAAACCATTCAAAATCATCTCTATTTCTGTAATATATCTTCCATTCTATCAAGCGAGACCAAAAAAGCGAAAATACAACCATAAATGCCATATGAAAATACACCGCAGGATTTTTTATACTGTGCACACTGAGCACACAGACCCATTCTCTCACATGTAGGCCTACCAGCTTTCTCCCACCAGATTTGACGTAATATTACAGGACTGACAGCGAAAGGGTTAAATAGGAAGCCCATGAAGCTTGAATAATAATAATGATAATTATTCAGGACAACTAGATGTCTAATTGTAGGTCTGCTGCAGTGTTCCTTCTTTCTTATGTTCTTGTGTGGATGTGGAAATATAGCGAATATAATAAACAGCTGTCTCCCGGCAATGCAGGATGATCCAAAGAAAACACATTCACCAACATTTTCTGAACTGCTGAAATTGCTGACATCACAATCAGATTTATTACTTTTTAATAGGACCACTAATCATAAATACATAGTTTAGCCTATTTACAAATAAAACAATATGGGTATACCTATTTAGTTGGGGAAGTGGAGAAGAATCCTTTCTCCATAAGCCATGAATGTCATAAGAGACAGTTTAAATGCCACAAGCAAGGGACTAGTAACCCTTTATAATGTATAAATTACTAAATGTAAAACAGAAGAAAATTTCATTTCTTTTTTGGGTCACCCTGCCTTGGTGGGAGACGGCCAATATGTTAAAAAAACTCATTTGCATTGATTGTTGTTACTCATTAAACAGTTACTACATACTCCTATAAATTATTACTACTCCTCAAAATAAACATCTGTAAGTAGTTTCAACAATTCTAGGTAGTGGGATGGTAGACAGCAACCACCCAGGGAGGTACTATTGTCCTGCCAAGTGAATGTAAAACAGAAACCTGTAATTGTTTTACATGATGGTAGGATTGCTGGTGTCTTTCTTCTGTCTCATAAACATGCAAGATTTCAGGTATGCCTTACTACTTCTACTTACACTTAGGTCACACTACACATGCATGTACAAGCACATATATACACACAACTCTGGGTTTTCTTCTATTTTCTTACTAGTTCTTGTTCTTGTTTATTTCCACTTATCTCCATGGGAAAGTGGAACAGAATTCTTCCTCCATAAGCCATGCATGTCGTAAGAGGCGACTAAAATGCCAGGAGCAAGTGGCTAATAATCCCTTCCCCTGCATACATTACTAAATTTAAAAGGAGAAACTTTTGTTTTTTTTCTTTTGGGCCACCCTGCCTTGGGGGGATATGGCCAGTTTGTTGAAAGAAGAAAGAAGTTTCAACAATTTAACTCCAGTGTTTGAAATACTATTTCCCAGACATGAAATATATTTCTGAAGAGATCAGTTAATGGATGGACTAGGCCTTAACAATCTATCTGTATCATTGACACCTTGCTCTCTCTCTCTCTCTCTCTCTCTCTCTCTCTCTCTCTCTCTCTCTCTCTCTCTCTCTCTCTCTCTCTCTCTCTGAAATAAAGCCAACCAGTCTACTTGTTAGTTTTTTGTTTTTTTTTCAACAAGTCGGCCGTCTCCCACCGAGGCAGGGTGACCCAAAAAGAAAGAAAATCCCCAAAAAGAAAATACTTTCATCATCATTCAACACTTTCACCACACTCATACATAAATAATCACTGTCTTTGCAGAGGAGCTCAGATACGACAGCTGAGAATAGTCCCTCCCAGCTGTCACTATCTCAGACCCCTCCTTTAAAGTGCAGGCATTGTACTTCCCATTTCCAGGACTCAAGTCCAACTAAATCAATTAACTGGTTTCCCTGAATCCCTTCACAAAATGTCACCTTGCTCACACTCCAACAGATCGTCATGTCCCAAAAACCATTCGTCTCCATTCACTCCTATCTAACACGCTCACACATGCTTGCTGGAAGTCCAAGCCCCTCGCCCACAAAACCTCCTTTACCCCTTCCCTCCAACCATTTCTAGGACGACCCCTTGTTAGTATAACATCTATTTCATCAACACAGACAAATAAGGTTATAATGAAAATAATACATTTAGAACTTACAGCAACTGCCATGCATAAAACTGGTGCTGGATAGTCAATTGTGTGAACAAGAGAATAAGTTTCAACATCATAGATCTTAACATGACGGTCAAGAGAGCCAGACATAAGTCTCTTCTTATCACTGGCAAAGGAGAGGCAGGTGACTGTCTTGTGGTGCTGTGACAGTTGGGATAATAATCGACCTGCTATGGCATCCCATACCTTGACTTCACAACCACCTGTTCCAAAGATAAATAATAAGTGCAAAATTATTACATACAGTACAGTTAGTCATTAAAATCACTAGCATGAGTACTGTCTGTGAGATACACCGACGAATATTTAAGCAGTGACAGAGGGAAACTTAATTCACATCTTTATTAAAAATCAGCTCAGTTTGTAAATTCTTAGTTAAATTTTAATTTCATATAACTGGGACGACTGTACTTACTTTTTAAACCTAATAATTAAATCTGCTTATGTAACAGTCATAATGTCTGACAGTGAACTAAAGCTGTAAATAGTGTAAAAAGCTGTAAAATACAAATAACTGGATAAAAACATTGTACAGTATTGCAAAATATGTATGAACCATTAAACATAGTATGTAAATCAAAGACACTGTATATTCCAAGTGAAGCAATGTTAGGCTAAGTATTTCCTCATGTTTGAAGTACCAAAACACCTTGAAACACTACTAATATGATAAGAAACAAAGGTATATAGTGTTCAACATTAAATACAATAAATAACTTAAAAACAATCATAATTTGTATCAATAAATTGTAAAATGAAAACATCGCTGGTGCATTTGCACCAGACGAGCCTGGCCCATGGCCGTGCTCAAAGAGTAGAGAAACTCTCGAAACTCTTCAAAGGTAAAGGTATATCAAAGTTAAAGGTACCCTACTGTTGCCGAGTGATTGATTTTTTCAACTTCAAAAACACCATAAAATTGTAAGTTTTTATGAAATTCCACTCATTTTAGGTCTTATTTGATTCATAAAAGTACAATCTTTCAATCTGAAAGGGAAAAAAATTCAATATCCTACTCCACACACAAAGGATTTTTTTTTTTCGAGTATCCCACAGTTAAGGGGTTAAACATGAAAAGAAAGTACTATACCTGCTGAAACAAAAACTCCGCCTGATGGAAAACATACAAGACTCTCGACTGGAGCCCCATGATCAACAGTGAGGACGCTACTTGCTGTACGTGTGTCCCACAATTTAACTGTGTGGTCATATGAACCACTGAGAATGATATTTTCCGATGCTGGACTTGCCATTCCAGCCCGAATAAAATCCTGAAAAATAAAAAAATATGTAAACATTTCTATCACACATTTTTTTTTTGGGGGGGGATTGTGTTCCATCCTCTCTGCTGCCACAACACTCTTTAATAAATAAAAATGTACAACTGATAAATACAGTGGTACCTCGACTTACGATGGTCCCCAAACTCACCCTTTTATGTAAGTTTATTTTTTTAAATGCTTTTGTAAGTGTAATTTTGGGGGTCTAAAAGGACTAGTCTATTTTACAACATTTCTTATGGAGATAAATTCGTTTGGTAATGGCACTTGAACAGCATTCTGGAATGAAAAAATATCGTAAGTCGAGGTACCACTGTATTGTTTTCCATTCCTGAGCTTTTCCCCTTACTCTCACTTCTCTATCTACTCTTATTACCCATCTACTCCCTCTTATATCTGTGCTTGTTTAGGGTAGGCTTCATCTTTTTTACACCCTTGTTCCTCATGCAATCAAGTGGCAACAGCTGTATTTTTATCTCTGTAAAACCACCACATAGAATATACTGACCATTGTTTTAAATAATTTTTCAGAATCTTTGAATGTTATTTTAACAGGCAATTGAGACAAATCAATCTACTACATAAATTTTTATACTACAAGTACAGGCAGGCCCTACTTTACAGCACTTCACTATACAGAATTTCACTAATACAGCAGTTTTTATTTATAGCCATTCTCCATTTATTCAGACTTCCTACAATAAATATATTCACCACTCACTATAAACTAAGAATGATAATATTTCAAGGTGAGTAATGTGTGTACTGTACAGTGGACCCCCGAGTTTCGTAAAAACTTCACTCCTGAAGTCTGCTCAAGTGCCATTACCGAACGAATTTACTCCCTTAAGGAAAAATTTCACGTAGGTTAGTCTATTTCAGACCCCCAAAAATACACTTCCACAAGAACTTACAAAATTATACTTACATAATTGCACGATTTCCGGGGTATTCGTTAACCGAGGGTCCACTGTATATGCATTTTTTAGGCTAGCTATATTGCTCACCTAATATACGATAGTGTAAACATGCTATCAGGCTGTTATATGCACTTGAAAATGAAAAAAGGCTATGATTCACTTTACAGTGATTTTCACTTCAGAGCAGTAGCCTGGAACCTAACCTGCTGTATAAGCAAGGCCCTCCTGTACAGAAAATCATGAAGCTTTGCAATACAAGAATGATGAAAATGAAGAATATATTCTAGTGTACATTAAGAGATGTCATCCTCTCAAAACAAATTTCAAGATATTTTATTTTAATTTTACCTGAATATAAATGCCCACATCCTGGTCCTTGTGTGTGACCACCCATGTGCCCTCCCTACTTATTAACTGACCGTCCTGCCATTTTTTCCTCCCTGACCAAGTAAATATATTTTTTCCTAAGAATTGGGTAAACTTTCCTTTAGTCTTTAAGATTTAAAAAATATACCAGGATCTACTTGTAAAAATATTCATCCCTAATTATTTACAGATTATTATTATAATCAAATAGAAGCGCTAAACCACAGGGGTTATACAGCAATTATTTACAGAGAATCAGGAAATTGCATAATTTCATTAGAATTATTTTATATACGAGTGATTAATTATACCGTATGTCCAGAGAGAGTGCAGATTCTGCTTTCATCACTCATGTCCCATACAACGGCAGTTTTGTCATCAGAGAAGGTAACAATCTGAGGCAAATTCGGGATGAAGTCAACACGGTGGGTGGGACTGTAAACATAACATGGTATAAGTGAAAAAACAACAAAATTTCAAATTAAATAAAATGCTAAGAAATAGACTAGGAAATTTTATGAAAGAACAAAGAACAAGACAGAATACTGTATAACATAAATACTTCACAGGACCAACAAGGATAGGCTTTTGACCAGAGATGAGTCTAGAAGGGAACATGGAAAGAAAATGAGCACCAAAATGAGCCACAGGAATAAATACATATTCATACATAGGTACATACATATACAGTGGACCCCGCCTAACGAGCAAAATTCATTCCAGAAGCCTGCTCAAGTGCCATTACCGAACAAATTTACTTCCTTAAGAAATAATGTCACGTAGGTTAGTCTATTTCAGACCCCCAAAAATACACTTCCACAAGCACTTACAATATTATACTTACATAAATGTACGATTTCCGGGGTGCTCGTTAGGAGGGGGGGGTCCACTGTACAGTGGTACCTTGACTTACGAGTTTAATTCGTTGTTCCGTGACCGAGCTTGTAACTCAATTTGCTCATATATGTATATCAAATCAATTTTCCTCATTGAAATTAATTGAAATGCCATTAATCCATTCCAGCCCCCAAAAAACCACCCTATTTTTTTTGTTAAGGTTTTTTAAATAAGAAAAATGTATTTATAAATAAGAAATTATTTTTGTCTTTTTTGCCAGTTCCCAGCAATGTTTTAGAAATGCTGGAGTATATATGAAGCTCCTTGAAGCACGGTGTAAGATGAGTGTCACTCCACCGCTGACAGTGCAGCAGTCTCTGTCTCTGTCTATCTGTGTCTCTGTCTATCTGTGTCTCTGTCTATCTCTGTCTATGTTTATCTCTGTCTCTGTTTATCTCTGTCTATGCTTATCTGTCTCTGTTTATCTCTGTCTATGCTTATCTGTCTTTCTGCCTGCCTGTGTTTCTGTCTTCCTGTCTCTCTACTTGTCTCTCTGTCTCAGAGAGAGAGCCGCTCATGAACCAACAGGTATTACACACAATGCACAAATTACCTGCACATAAAAGAGAGGAACTTAAGACGACGTTTCGGTTCAACTTGGACCAAGTCGGACTGAAACGTCGTCGTAAACTCCTCTCTTCTATGTGCAGGTTATTTGTGTATTGTTCCAGTCACAGTATTGTGCTTTTTTTTGTTATTTACACATGATGCAGTCATCACGCCTGATTCTTGAACAAGTGAAAATGTGTATTACTTGCCAGTCATGCTTATTATGCCTTATATCTACAAGCATAGTATAGCACTGTCTGGATTTTTTGGGTTATCCTAGGTAATTTACACTATGTATAACTGTATTTATGTGTACCTGTGAGATAGAGACAGAGATAGAGATAGACAGAGACAGACAGAGATAGATAGACAGAAATAGAGACAGAAATAGAGACAGACAGAGATAGACAGAGACAGAGACACAGACAGAGATACAGATAGACAGACAGACATACAGATAGACAGAGACAGACATACAGATAGACAGAGACAGACACAGATAGACAGAGACAGAGATAGATACAGACAGACAGAAGGAGATAGAGACAGCCAAAGCAAATCAGCCAGCCAACCAGCTGCCGGCCAGCCAGCCGGCCAGCCAGCTGGCCACCCAACCAGCCAGCCTGCCAAACATGTATTACACATGTTCCAGAATTGTTTCTCTTGGATGTTACACATTGGTTATTATCAAGGTTTTTGATATTTCCTTGGTATCTCCTGCGAGTGGCGGCGCATCTGAAGCTCGCTCATAACTCGGATTTTGGCTCGCAACTCAAAGCAAAAAATCGACCCAGCAACAGCTCATAACTTGGGGCACTCGTAAGCCAAGGTACCACTGTATATTTTTTTATAACTCAAAGGCTGTCTCCCACCATGTTATAATGACCCCAAGAAGAAAACACATTCACCAAGATTTCCTAAATCACCATCTTTCCAGCTGTGGTGTGTGAGCAGGACTAGAGTTCAGCTCACACACCAAGAGTACATCCAAGTGTTAATTCACATATGTGTGGTGACCCCATTTCTACCAGAAACTCTCTAAATGCGGAATAAATTGCCTCTTATGCGATCACTTAAGTCTAGGGCCACCTGCTTTTTTAACAATATCTCCTTAAATATCACTATAAACTAATATATACTGACTTTCATAAATATGAAAGGAAGACGGATTTGGGAGTAGTAAATCCAGTAAGCTTATAATGGATTCATTTTAGGCAAATTCACTTTATGTGCCAAGGACCTGAAATGCACCTTTTGCATAAAGCAAGGGAAACCTGTATCTCAACACATTCACTCTCTCTATACTATTTCCTTCCGATCTGATATCCAATTTTTCATTGCCTTAATTCTTTGTCTTGTCACCTGATTTTTCTGTACACATTTTCAATATTCTCCTTTTAAACATACTCCAAAACTTGTCCACCAACCTTTGCAATTTCTCTTCAGAATCTCCCATACATAATACTAATCTAAATACATTATATAAAAATCAACTCCTACATGCCATCAGCCCTTAAAAGTATTTGTAGGAACACATTTGTTTAAAAAATAAACTTACCCCTCATGTCCTTTAAATAATCTAAGAAGCTGCTTTTGTTTGTAATTAAAAAGTTTAACCTGGCCATCTTCTGAACCAGCCAAGAGTAGTTGGCCATCTTGTTTAAACTTTCCACCATATGCTAAACGCTGAAATCTAGTAATAGTTCGCCACACTTGTGTTGCTTGCCTGTGGTAAACATCAATCTGAGGAAAGAATTAAGTCCATATCTCATACAGTATTAACAAAGGCTGCAAAACATTTGCAAGTTCAATAGCATAGGTTTTTTTTTTTTTTTTTTTTTTTTTTTTTTTTTTAACAAGTCGGCGTCTCCCACTTTTGCTTAATTTGAAAATGAACAAAAAAAAGGTTAAGAAATGAGAGCACTGGTGAATTCAAATACCATTCAAAATATAGGAGCAGTACAGCATTCCTTGCAAGGAATAACAAGGAAAATAGAAGCATATGATACATAGATGAAGGAGACATTTTATATACTTTGGAAATTATCTTTAATTGCACAAGGTAATAAGTGCATAAACTTTAAAATAACAAAATCTTTCCAAAATAAATAGTTCCTAAGTGTATCTGGACAAGTACATAAGTTTCAGGAACAGACAAATATTCAAAGTGGTCTGTAGGAACCACAATTATAATGTTGTGAAATATCTACTTCAATTAATATTGACTGTGCATGTCTTTATTCCCACAATATGTTGGTACTGATACACTTTAACTTGTATCATACCCAAGTTGTTACAGGTTTTGAGTAACAACTTATGAAATTAGGAAATACAATTAACTTCCCTCATGTATAAATTACTATTAGTCTTTAATACAAGGTATTAGCATATTATTAGCACTGTTGAGATTTTGTTTACAATCATGAATACCTGAATTATGAATAGTTCAAATACTAGCTATATAAAATCCAAAGATTCACAATCTCTACACAGCATAACAAAGTTTGAAATAAATGACTGAAAAGAATAAGTGTGCCTAATTCAACATATCTATTCAGGACTAAGCAACAGTAACTAATAAGTAGACATTAAAAAATGGCTACCTAGTTTGTAACTGTTAATCTGAAACAGAGCAAACACTCTCCGAACTACGTATTAGTGCATCACAATTTTGAGAAAAAATTAAGCTCTTCTAACATCTGCAGAATAATTATAAATTTATTCACTTGTAAACTGCAAACATTCACTAGTCTGATGTCCTCTGAAATTTCAATAGGACTGAAGTGAAATATCTGTGCAAGTTTTCTATAAAGTACTAGAAAACAGATTTCTACCATGTTATCTCCTCACCTTTGGGCCAGATGTAACAGCAATATAGTAAGGGTCCACAGGGCTCACGTCCACATAATCAATGGCTGTAAATTCCTTCACTGTCACTGGAAACTGAAATTATGAATAAATTTTAATACAACAAAATGTACTACATACAGTATACATAAAAGACAAAAAAAAATTAAGGTTCTCCAAAATTATTTACATCTCATTACTTCAAAACAAAAAACACAAAAATTAAGATGCTAGGTATTTTATAAAACCGGGAGGCAATACTGTACCTTCATTCCCTATATTCAAAGGGCATAAAATGTGCATATCTGACCTAGAAGTGCAAGTCTAGAAAGATTAATTACAAGTAGGTAAATATTAAACCCATGGGAGTCATTCAGCACACAGGAAATGGAAGGCAGTCATGCTTGATGTTTGTTGCTAGTAAAGAAAGAGTAACTCCAATTCCTTCAATCAAGAGCCAATCACCAACATCAAGGCTTTCCTCTTTAAGATAAGATTTAATTCTGATTATTAACCAGGAGGGTTAGCCACCCAGGATAACCCAAAAAGTCAGTGTATCATCAGAGACTGTCTGTCTTATTTCTATTGAGGGTCCTTTAATCTTCTTCCCCAAGATGCAACCCACAACAGTCGACTAACACCCAGGTACCTACTTATTACTAGATATACCTTTGAAGAGTTTCAAGAGTTTCACTACACTCGGAGCCTGGCCATGGGCCAGGCTCGTCTGGTGCTTGCCTGGTCAACTAGGCTGTTGCTGCTGGAGGCTCACTGCCCCACATATCCATCACAGCCTGGTTGATCTGGCACCTGGTGAAGATACTTGCCCAGTTTCCTCTTGAAGGCTTCTACACTTGTTCCAGCCGTGTTTCTGATATCTTCTGGTAAGATGTTGAATAGTCTGGGACCCAGGATGTTAATACAGTGCTCCCGTATTGTCCCCACCGCACCCCTGCTCCTCACTGGGTTTATTTTACACTTCCTCCCATATCTCTCACTCCAGTATGTTGTTATGACAGTGTGCAGATTTGAGCAGGAGGTATAAGGAAACATTCCCAACATTGCCCCCATGCCAGGAAGATATTCCTGGTCCCTCAGCTGAGGATGCTACCAACCAAGTCAAGAGCACCCACAGCCAATTAAGTCACTTTGGAAACAAGTCACTTAGACTTTTATGGAGTTATCCTAGGTAAGTTACACATCTGTTACTACCAAATGAAAGATAATTATAATCAGACAAAACTTGTGTAAATGTACCTAAATAAGCTTACTAACCATGAGTACCTACAACCAAGTCACAAGAACCCACAACCATCCCATGAGCACCCACAGTCAAGCCGCGAGCACACAACAACCCAAGCCACAAGCACCCACAACCAAGCCACAAGCACCCACAACCCAAGCCACAAGCACCCACAACCCAAGCCACAAGCACCCACAACCTAAGCCACAAGTGCCCACAACCCAAGCCACAAGTACCCACAACCCAAGCCACAAGTACCCACAACCCAAGCCACAAGCACCCACAACCCAAGCCACAAGTACCCACAACCCAAGCCACAAGTATCCACAACCCAATCCACAATCACCCCAACACAAGCCCCAAGTACCCACAACCCAAGCCACAATCACCCACAACACAGCCCCAAGTACCCACAACCAAGCCACAAGTACCCACAACCCAAGCCACAATCACCCACAACACAAGCCCCAAGTACCCACAACCCAAGCCACAATCACCCACAACACAGCCCCAAGTACCCACAACCCAAGCCACAAGTACCCACAACCCAAGCCACAAGTACCCACAACCCAAGCCACAAGTACCTACACCCGTGCCACGAGCATCCACTCTCATGCCATGAGGGTTGATCTCTAATACTAACCAAGATTATCAGTTTACATGTATATAAACTATTCTATAACATAAACTCTTTTCACACCTCTAATTTCTTCCAGTAGGCTATATCTGGGGTAGCCTTGACGCTAGATTTTTGGTATGCTCGTGTGAGTGTCTTCTTGAAGGAAGCCATTGTTATTGTTGTGGTAAGAGCCTACTGGCTCAAAATATTCATCACCTACACAAAAAAAAAAAATACCGGCCTACTCAATATTCTCAAAATACTCACACAGTTAAAACATCCATGGATCATTAACATTAATGTGTTATTACAATGATCACGTAGGAGTAATATAGTACCCGGTGAATGGGAGTTAGTTAGTTTAATATCTTTATTATCCACCCCATACCCATCCTGTGGGCGGTAGTCAAAAGATTACAGAGGTAAGTAAGTAAGTAAGTTTATTCAGGTATACACAAATACATTTACATACATTATCAAGTAGTAGTACATAGCAGCATATGTGTAGAGAACCTAGGATAACCCAAAAAAAAGTCAGACAGAGTGACTTATTTCCATTGGGGTCCTTTGGTACATAATGGGTCCAGGGACTAGGCCCCAAAGTTTTGATAGCTGAGCAAGTTACAAAGGTAATGAACTCAGGTAGATCTGGTCACAATCATGACAAGTTACAAAGTTACAGTTACGAAGGTATTTACAGATTACAGAGGTACATAATGGGTCCAGAGACTGGGCCCCAAAGTTTTGATAGCTGGACAAGGTACAAAGGTAATGAACTCACAAGTTTCAAAGTAAGTAAGTAAATTTACTTACGTTTATACATGGTTACAATCATGAACAAATTATAAAGTAATGAGCAATTCACTAGTCTACACCCGGTCACAACTGTAATGAGTTATTGGTGCAAAGATTAATTGTTGGATCACACACACTCACACAGCCAGGGGCCAGGAGCTATGAATCGACACCTGCAACCACAAATAGGTGAGTACACAGTCAGTAAATGAAATGATGGAATACGTAGCAACAAAGTGCAAGGAGGCAGAGGAACGGTTTATACCCAGAGGAAAAAAATTTAATGGGAATGCCAGAAAGAGCCCCTGGTTTACCCAAAGGTGCAGGGAGGCAAAGACTCAGAGTGTCAGAGAATGGAAAAGGTACAGAAGGCAAAGAACCCAAGTAAATAAAGAGATTAGTAGAAGAGCTAGAAACGAGTATGCACAGGTACGGAGGGAGGCCCAGAAACAGTACGAAAATGACATAGCATCGAAAGTTAAGTCTGACCCGAAACTGATGTACAGTCACATCAGAAGGAAGACAACAGTCAAGGACCAGGTGATAAGGCTGAGGAGAGAAGATGGGGAACTCACAAGTAACGATCAAGAGGTATGTGAGGAGCTCAACTCGAGGTTTAAGGAAGTATTCACAGTAGATGAAGGAAGGCAGCTGGGTAGACAGGACGGGGTGCGTCACCAAGAAGGGATGTATCAAGTGCTGGAGGGCATACACACAACTGAGGAGGAGGTGAAGCAGTTACTCAGTGACCTTGATACCTCAAAGGCGATGGGTCTGGACAATATCTCCCCGTGGGTCCTTCGGGAAGGAGCTGAGGTACTGAGTGTGCCACTTACCATAATATTCAACACATCCCTTGAAACTGGGCAGCTACCTGAGGTATGGAAAAAGGCCAATGTAGTCCCCATCTTTAAAAAAGGAGACAGAAAAGAGACACTAAACTATAGACCGGTGTCACTTACGTGTATAGTGTGCAAAGTCTTGGAGAAAATCATCAGGAAAAGAATGGTGGAGCATCTGGAGCTGAACAGGATAATCAACGCCAGACAGCACGGATTCCGGGAAGGCAAATCCTGTGTAACAAACCTCCTGGAGTTCTATGATAAAGTAACAGAGGTAAGGCAAGAGAGAGAAGAGTGGGTTGATTGCATTTTCCTGGACTGCAGGAAGGCCTTCGACACAGTTCCTCATATGAGATTAGTAAAGTTGGAAGAACAAGCATGTATAACAGGAAGGGCACTGGAATGGATCAGGGAATACCTCACAGGGAGACAACAACGGGTCATGGTGCGTGATGAGGTATCACAGTGGGCGCCTGTGACGAGCGGTGTACCGCAGGGGTCAGTCCTAGGACCAGTACTATTCTTGGTATATGTAAATGACATGACGGACGGGATAGACTCAGAAGTGTCTCTGTTCGCAGATGATGTGAAATTAATGAGGAGAATCACATCGGAAGAGGACCAAGCAGGACTTCAAACAGACCTGGACAAGCTTGACATCTGGTCTAGCAACTGGCTTCTCGAATTTAATCCCACCAAATGCAAAGTCATGAAGATCGGAGAAGGGCAAAGAAGACCGCTGACAGAGTACAGGCTAGGTGGACAAAGACTACAAACCTCGTCAAAGGAGAAAGACCTTGTGGTGAGTATAACGCCAAGCACGTCTCCGGAGGCACACATCAACAAGATAACTGCGGCAGCATATGGGCGACTGGCAAACCTAAGATTAGCGTTCCGTTACCTTAACAAGGAATCGTTCAAGACACTGTACACCGTGTACGTCAGGCCCATACTAGAGTATGCAGCACCAGTCTGGAACCCACACCTGGTCAAACACGTCAAGAAACTAGAGAAAGTGCAAAGGTTTGCGACAAGGCTAGTTCCACAACTCAGGGGACTGTCCTATGAAGAAAGGTTGAGGGAAATAGGACTAACAACACTGGGGGCCGAAGGGTTAGAGGAGACATGATAACGACATACAAAATACTGCGGGGAATCGACAAGGTGGATAGTGACAGGATGTTCAAGAGAGGGAACACAGAAACAAGGGGGCACAACTGGAAGCTGAAGACTCAGATGAGTCAAAAAGATGTTAGGAAGCATTTCTTCAGCCATAGAGTAGTCAGGAAGTGGAATAGTCTAGCGAATGATATAGTGGAGGCGGGAACCATACATAGTTTTAAGACAAGGTATGATACAGCTCATGGAGCAGGGAGAGCAGAGACTCAGTAGTAGACAGCGAAGAGGCGGGGCCAGGAGCTGAGTCTCGACCCCTGCAACCACAATTAGGTGAGTACAATTAGGTGAGTACACACACACACGGCGGGGTGGAAACATTTCGATGTGTTTCCTTACACACACACATACAACAGGCCTAGTGTCTAATCGACATGTGCCTAGGACAAAATGGTAACTAACTAACTAACATTCACACACACACACAAATGATGTAAAGTTGATGAGAAGATTTCAATCGGACGAGGACCAGGCAGAACTACAAAGGGATCTGGACAGGCTGCAGGCCTGGTCCAGCAATTGGCTCCTGGGGTTCAACCCCACCAAGTGCAAAGTCATGAAGATTGGGGAAGGGCAAAGAAGACCACAGACAAAGTACAGTCAAGGGGGGGCAGAGACTACAAACCTCACTCAAGGAAAAATATCTTGGGGTGAGTATAACACCAGGAACATCTCCCGAGGCGCACATCAACCAAATAAATGCTGCAGCATACGGGCGCCTAGCAAACCTAAGAACAGCATTTCGACATCTTAATAAGGAATCGTTCAGAACCCTGTACACTGTGTACGTTAGGCCCATACTGGAGTATGCAGCACCAGTTTGGAACCCACACCTAGCCAAGCACATAAAGAAACTAGAGAAAGTGCAAAGATTCGCAACAAGACTAGTCCCGGAGGAGACTAAGGTTAAGGAAAATCGACCTGGCGACACTGGAGGACAGGAGAGATGGGGGGACATGATAACGACATATAAAATACTGAGAGGAATTGACAAGGTGGACAGAGACAGAATGTTCCAGAGATGGGACACAGCAACAAGGGGTCACAGTTGGAAGTTGAAGATTCAGATGAATCACAGGGATGTTAGGAAGTATTTCTTCAGTCACAGAGTGGTCAGGAAATGGAATAGCTTGGGAAGTGATGTAGTGGAGGCAGGATCCATTCATAGCTTCAAGAAGAGGTATGATAAAGTTCATGGCGCAGGGAGAGTGACCCAGTAGCGGCCAGTGAAGAGGCGGGGCCAGGAGCTATGAATCGATCCCTGCAACCACAACTAGGTGAGTACACGCACACACACACACACAGGTGGTAATGCTTTATTTACAGGGAGCAAAGTCAGGGTATTTTTTCCAGAATGATCTGTAATATACCACTGTGGATAAAATACTTTGACATATCTTGAACATTTCTGAGTGAGTTGTCTCTGAATTCATTAATTTTATCGCACTCCAGTACATAATGACGCAGGGTGTGACAATAGTCCATCTGGCAAAGTTTACATTTCGTTTGGTCTACATCTGGTGGTGGTGATTTAACCTGCCAAAGATACTTATAACCCAGCCGGAGCTGGGCGGTAGTGACATCCAAGAGTCTGCTTATTTTGTTGGATGCACCATAGACATGTGACTCCTCCTGCATGATAGAATGATGATAGATGGACTGACTGGTGTCAATCTCCCTAAGTCTTAAGTCAATAAAATTCAATTGAAGTTCTTTTCGTATTATTGTTCTCAAACTGCTAACTGACAAGCCAAGATTGTAATCTATCCCCTCTTTGAAAGTATACAACTTAGCCAATTCATCAGTTCTATCATGCATCTGAAGACCAATGTGAGATGGAATCCACAGCATGTGCACTCTGACTCTACTATCCACAATCTTACCATACCTGTGCCTGGCTTCTGACACAAGCATGCCACAATTTATACTTAACGAGTTGAGAGCATTTATGGATGACAGAGAATCAGTTACAATTAAAGTGTCAACCTTAGATACATGGACGCATTTGAGTGCAAGGAATATGGCAAACAGTTCTGTCTGAAAGGTAGAGGCCCAGTTATTGATGCGTGCCCCAATTTCTTTATGAGAGCCATCACTCTGTATGACAACAGCAGCACTACCAGCTGCACCAGTGGATTGGTGAACAGAATCATCAACGTAAATATTTTGTGAAAGAGTGTGCTGTGTGACTAAATTATCAATACAGTTTAAGGCATCATGTTTGGCTTCAAGGCGAAGCTTTGGTTGTGATTCAAGAAGTAGTTTGTGAGGAAATGGAGGGATGGTAGTTTGGAATGGGGTAATATTCCATGGAGCGGAGAAGTGCCTCCGTTGCCTTACTTGACATAGATCATGTATCTAATTCATGCGGAGGTCAGTTCCAGTTTTTTCGATCCATCTGGAGGGATGTTCACCAGTGCTGAGGAAAGTTTGGAGGGTTTCTGTGCGTGTGTTTGCGTGTATATTTGTGTACTCATATATGTGTGAGTGCGTGTGCTCGTGTGTGTATGTATGCTCGTGTGTGTATGTTAGTTAGTTAGTTACCATTTTGTCCTAGGCACATGTCGATTTGACACTAGGCCTGTTGTATGTATGTGTGTGTAACGAAACACTTCGAAATGTTTCGGCCCCGCCGGGAATTGAACCTGGGCCCTCTGTGCGTGAAGCAAGAGCGCTAGCCACCATGCCATCGGGTCTAATGTATGCTCGTGTGTATGTATGCTCGTGTGTGTATGTATGCTCGTGTGTGTATGTATGCTCGTGTGTGTATGTATGCTCGTGTGTGTATGTATGCTCGTGTGTGTATACTCACCTATTTGTGTGTGACCCAACAATTAATATTTGCACCGATAACTCATTACAGTTGTGACCGGGTGTGGACGTATGAATTGCTCATTACTTTATAATTTGTTCATGATTGTAACCATGTATAAACGTAAGTAAGTAAATTTACTTACATGATTCATTACCTTGTAACTTGTTCAGTTATCAAAATTTTGGGGCCCAGTCCCTGGACCCATTATGTACCACAGTAATCTGTAAATACCTCTGTAACTTGTCATGATTGTGACCAGATCTACCTGGAGTTCATTACCTTTGTAACTTGCTCAGCTATCAAAATTTTGGGGCCCAGTCCCTGGACCCATTATGTACCTCTGTAATCTTTTGACTACCGCTCACAGGATGGGTATGGGGTGCATAATAAAGATATTAAACTAAACTACCAAACATAATATAGAAGGTTTTGTCAGTGTTAAATGTAAGTTTATTGGCTGTCATCCAAGTATATAATTTTAGTAGCTCCTCGTTAACAATGGTGTTGAGTGTGGCAAGATTTGGGTGAGAGATGACATAAGTCGTGTCGTCAGCAAAGATAATTGGTTTCAGGTATTGTGATATATTGGGAAGATCATTGATGTATAAGAGGAAGGGCAGGGGACCAAGGACACTTCCCTGTAACACTCCAGTATCAAGTGGTCGTGTTGATGAGGTTGTGTCTAATGGTGACGTACAGATACCTATTAGTAAGGTAGGATTTGAAATATGCAAGTGCATTGCCTCCTATACCATATTGGTCAAGTTTGTGGACAGGCACCTAAAGTCGGTACCTGACCAGCCAGGCTGTGGTTCGTACGTTGGACTGCGTGCGGCCAGCAGTAACAGCCTGGTTGATCAGGCCCTGATCCAACATGAGGCCTGGTCACAGACCGGGCCGCAGGGGCGTTGGCCCCTGGAACTCTCTCCAGGTAGGAATAGGTCAATAAAAAATCCTAATAGATATTCCTTATTTTCCAGTGTTATGTAAAGCAGTTAGTTAGTTTGATATCTTTATTATGCACCCCATACCCATCCTGTGGGCGGTAGTCAAAAGATTACAGAGGTACATAATGGGTCCAGGGACTGGACCTCAAAGTTTGATAGCTGAGCAAGTTACAAAGGTAATGAATTCAGATGGTCACAATCATGACAAGTTACAAAGGTATTTGCAGATTACAGAGGTATATATAGGGTCCAGAGACTGGGCCCCAAAGTTTTGATAGCTGAACAAGGTACAATGGTAATTAATTCACTATGTAAAGCAGATCTAGCATTTTTACAATTGCATCGTTTGTGTTTTTATTTTTTCTGAGTCCAAATTGGCAGGGGTTGAGTATGCTTTGTGCTGTTATAAACGAATATAATCTCTTGTGCACGAGTTTCTCGAAGATTTTTGGATAGCAACGGTAAGTTTGATATTGGCCTATAGTTGTTTAAATCTGTGGGGTCACCACCTTTGTGTATTGGTGTAACCCTCGCTGTCTTGAGTAGTGTCGGGAAAGTGCTAGTTTCTAGTGATTTGTTAAAAAGTATTTATTCTCTTCGAGGGAGTGCCTTAATACCGTTGGAGGGCTCTTCATCTGAAGAATTATAGGTAATCTCTCTTTTTCTCTGCTGGGACCTAATTATCTCTCATTCCCCAGGCACATTTCGCCCGAGGATAAACATCAACCGAATAACTGCTGCAGAAAATGCGAGACTGACAGATTTAAGGGTAGCTTTCAGGAGCATCAACCAGGAAGCATTCACGACTTTATACATGGCATATGTCAAGCCTATTGGTGGCCCGGTGGTCTGGTGGCTTGAGCTCTCGCTTCACACACGGAGGGCCCGGGTTCGATTCCCGGCGGGTGGAAACATTTCGACGTGTTTCCTTACACCTGTTGTCATGTTCACCTAGCAGCAAATAGGTACCTGGGTTGTTAGTCGACTGGTGTGGGTCGCATCCTGGGGGACAAGATTAAGGACCCCAATGGAAATAAGACAGACAGTCTTCGATGACGCACTGACTTTCTTGGGTTATCCTGGGTGGCTAACCCTCCGGGGTTAAAAATCCGAAGAAATCTTATGTTATCTTGGAGTATCTTTGGTGTCCCGGAGCTCGATCGCTAGCGCACTCAGCTCACACACTGAGGCCCGGAGTTCGAATCTCCGGTACGGCTGGAAAACATTAGGGACGTGTTTCCATAAGACACCTGCTGTCCCTGTTTACCCATCAGTAAAATGGGTACCTGGGTGTTAGTCGACTAGTGTGGGTCGCATCCTGGGACAAAACTGACCTAATTTGCCTGAAATGCTCTGCGTAACAAGGGGCTTTCTATATAGTAATATGTCATTGATGTCAGCTAGGCCTGTATACCATGTACATGTACTTGTAAAATAAAGATATTATTATTATTATTATTGAGAATGGTGGGATGGTGAGGGTTGGCAGCCAAATGGCAGCAAACATGGATAACTAGTGATTGAAAGGATCAGACATTTGTAAAAGTATTGCTTCAATTTTTTTTTATCTGGCATAAAGAAAGGAACATCTTCTATGTGTTGTTTTTAATGGTAGACTTTGTTGGTAAGTTTGGTGGTACAGTATGTGTTCCATCCCTTATTTGGTACTTTTTTTTTTGTGTGTGTACTATTGTTCTGTTCAGTACCTCTGGCCCATGTGAGTTTAGTGCAGTGATAAGGGATGCTTTAGTTTTGATTCTTCTGCATTAAGGACTTGGTTTGTGGTGTAACTGCTGAGCTGATTGCCCTCAAAAACTTTATCTTTCAGTGTTCTTATTCATGTTTTTCTCCTTTACATATGCATACCATACTGTACCTTTGAATTAAGTTTGTCTAAAAAACAATTGTCATTTTCGTATACAGTACTTTACACAAGTTTTTACATAATACATCTGTAGTGTATCATCTTTCATCTAGAAGTTTGGATATCTTGAGTTATAACCTTATTACTTAGTGACTACCCTGCCCTCTGCAGGGGTGGACCTTTAAAGACGTCCTTTGTACCCTCCAAAAGCCCCTGATAACCCCTATAAAATCAATGCATTCTGGGATAAAGCAGTACAAATAAGCAAACCAGCAATGACGTTTTGGTTGCCGCCCTATGGGAACAGTGTCGTGCCTCCCGAGCCAAGTCCAGTAATACATTGAGCAAATCAACACAGCAGATCATCACACCCAGGAACGCCTCCTCCTTCATGCCAACCAACGCTATGCTGCTGGGTTTAGCCCCTCTAGCCCTGGCTCTTTCCCTTCAACTATCGAAATTCCTCTCACCTACTATTCTTCATCTATCCAAATCTCCATTTTCACCCTTATGGGTCTTACCTGAGAGTATTCCTACCTACCTACCTACTTAGTGATATTCTACCTGTTCCAGGGTGAGTGGGTCCACATGAAAACCATCATTTACACAGCTGAGGACAACATGGTCTTAGAGCATAATGGCTAGACCACTGCTACATTGTGAGGAACACACTGGAAGACAGGTAAACTGTTGATACAATATATAGTCACTGCTCCAAATTTGCTGGGTTTCTAATTCTTGGAACTTTACCATTCAACTTTTTTTTTTACTGATAGGTAGCCCATGAATATTCAGATTTATTACCTACACATAACCATAGAAGTGATGAAGGAAAAAAGGTGAGTGGTGATTTGAGGTATCTGTGGAGACAAAAAACGTTATCCATACAGGCAAAGAAGGGAACGTACGAGAGTACGTATAATGGTACCATCACTCTTGTATGGGTGTGAAGCATGGGTTGTAAATGCTGCAGCGAGGAGGCGGCTGGAGGCAGTGGAGATGTCCTGTCTAAGGGCAATGTGTGGTGTAAATATTATGCAGATAATTCGTAGTGTGGAAATTAGGAGGAGGTGTGGAGTTACCAAAAGTAGTAGTTGAAGGGCTGAATAAGGGTTGTTGAGGTGGTTTGGTCACTTAGAATGAATGGAACAAAGTAGATTGACTTGGAGAGCGTATAAATCTGTAGGGGAAGGAAGGCGGGGTAGGGGTCATCCTAGGAAAGGTTGGAGGGAGGGGGTAAAGGAGGTTTTGTGGGCGAGGGGGTTGGACTTCCAGCAAGCGTGCATGAGCATGTTAGATAGGAGTGAATGGAGACGAAGGTTTTGGGATCTGACGAGCTGTTGGCGTGTGAGCAGGGTAATATTTTGTGAAGGGAATCAGCCGAACTTGAATCCTGGAGGTGGGAAGTGTACAATGCCTGCAAGTTAAAGGAGGGGTTTAGAGTGGCATCTAAATTGTCATATCTGAGTGCCTCTGCATAGACACTGATTATGTATGAATGATTATGAAAGTGTTTAACAATGATGACAGTTAAAAAAAAATATTTTTTGTGGGTTGCCTTGTAGTACAGTGTAACCTTGGTTTTCGTTTGACCTGGTTTTCGTCAAATTCGGTTTTCGACGACTTTTTTCGTCAAAATTTTGTCCCAGTTTTCGTTCATCACCGCGGTTTTCGTCCGTACGCCGTACCAAACGTGTCTGCCTACCCGCCCCCACACTAAACATCCCACGCGTTTTGAGTCAGTCTGGCTTTGTTTCTCGTCGAGTGAGCGTTACCCTGCGCGTTCATCCAAAACATTTCGTAATAATCCATTGTTTTTTGTGTTTGTTTATTGAGTACGACTGCTAAATAAGCCACCATGGGGCCAAAGAAAGTTCCGAATGCCAGCCCTTTGTTAAAGAAGGCGAGAAACACAATAGAATTCAAAAGGAGGAGGAAGAGAGAGGGAAGAATGTGCCTTCTTCAGTGATTTAGGACATGTGTGCAAAGTGGAGTGAGTTGCAAAGTTTTGTGGAGAAATATCACCCTAACAAAGCTGTTGCAAGCCGTGTCTGCAACATGTTCAATGACAATGCCTTGTCCAATTTTAGGCAAATCTTAAAGAGACCCCAGAAACAGAAATAGGCTCTGGACAGATTTTTTTGTGCGACAGGGGTTCAGTGCCAGTAAAAAACAAACAAGGGAAGTAACCCCGGATAGGGACTTGATACTTGAAGTCCTTATGGAGGGGGATTTCCCTTCCAACCAATAACCTCTCCTCCTCCCTCTCCTCTCCTCGCGTCTTCCATATGCCAACAAGAGTCTTCAATAAAGGTAAAAGTGATATTAAATGTTCATTTTTAATTGTTTTCTGTATGTAAAACTATAGTTATTCTCTATAAAATGGTATATTACAGACCATTCTGGAAAAATACCCTGACTTTGCTCCCTGTAAATAAAGCATTGACACGTGTGTGTGTGTGTGTGTGTGTGTGTGTACATGTGTGTATGTGTATGTGTGTATGTATATACATGTATGCGTGTGTATGTGTATATATGTATGTGTATATGTATATGTGTGTGTGTGTGACCCAACAATTAAAATTTGCACCAATAACTCATTACAGTTGTGGCTGGGTGTAGACTAATAGATTGCTCATTGCTTTATAATTTGTTCATGAGTGCAACCATGTACAGACGTAAGTAAATTTACTTACATGATTCATTACCTTGTAACTAGTGAATTAATTACCATTGTACCTTGTTCAGCTATCAAAACTTTGGGGCCCAGTCTCTGGACCCTATATATACCTCTGTAATCTGCAAATACCTTTGTAACTTGTCATGATTGTGACCATCTGAGTTCATTACCTTTGTAACTTGCTCAGCTATCAAACTTTGAGGTCCAGTCCCTGGACCCATTATGTACCTCTGTAATCTTTTGACTACCGCCCACAGGATGGGTATGGGGTGCATAATAAAGATATCAAACTAACTCTCTATAAAATGTATTTTTTGTTAATACTTTTGGGTGTCTGGAACGGATTAATTGGATTTACATTATTTTTTAGGGGAAATATTGCTTCAGTTTTCGTTGAATTCGGTTTTCGTCAGACTTTGAATTAATGACGAAAACTGAGGTTCCACTGTAGTATTTAGTTTTTTCATGCTTGATGCACAACACTTAAATTGGAAACTAACTATAGTATAAGACTTCAAATTCTGCTCAGTGGCTTTCCTGTGCTCAAATATCTCATTTCTTTTTTTTGGGGGGGGAGGGGGGGAGGGTGAGGCGAACATCAATATTAACCAAATTAAAGCAATTTTTAAAGAGCTTTTGTCATTAAAGCCCAAAAAGAATCCAAATCTGAAACTTATTATGCAGACTCAATTTTGTATTCATGGATTTTAAATTTGCAGAATCTCTGAGAACATAGCCTCCTCTTTTTTCTTCCTATGAATTTTGGGGCTGATTGTATGTAGACATTGTGAAGGTCTTCACGAGTGTGTGCATGGTGTGCATGATTTAAATGATTTAAAATATCCAAGAAACATAACTGATAAATCTTTTAAAATAGCTAGAAATACTTTTTATAATCCAAAAAGGGACAACCAACCTTATTCAACCAAAAATATGTTGGTTCTCCCTTACCATGAAAACTTGGTTGATATGCCTTCCTTTCTTAAGAATTTTAATATCAAAGTTGTATTTAAAAATCTTGATACAGTAAAAAGACTTTTGATAAAAAATTCCCCCCAAAATGCTGACGGATGTGTCTATAAGATTCCCTGTAAAATTTGCGATAAAGTTTATTATGGTCAAACTGGTAAAAGTCTTGAACTAAGATTAAAACAACATAAATATAGCATTAGAACTGGACAACATTCTAATGCTCTATTTATTCATGTGAGAGACTTTAACCATCCAATTGATTTTCAAAATGCTGAGAAGGTTGTATCAAGCAAGTCCATGGTTGAGAGGAATATAATAGAATCATGTTTCATTAAAAGCAGTTTTGAAAATAATATGAATATTTCTTTTGGTTTATATAAATTGGATTCATTTATAATTAATAAAATTTGGGAAGAATTTAATGATAAATTGGACTAATCTTAATTCTTGGGAAGAGTTTCAGGTCCTTTCTCATGTTCCTCTTCACAGAGTCGTGCGATGTTACGCTACTGTGAGGTGTTGTCTTTGTTAGTGTGATGTGACTGTGAGGTGTATTCTGCCCCTTTATAAGCCTTCTTGTCATGTTTCCTTTTATAGTTCCTTGATAATGTGAGTAGTCACGAAAGCGCTTGGAATTCTTCTATTTTTTCATAGTGGTTGTCTTGCATATTTTGATATCACCTGTTTACTGTGATCTTTTTGCATATATATATATACAGTGGTACCCCGACTTACGATATTTTTTCATTCCAGAATGCTGTTCAAGTGCCATTACCAAACGAATTTATCTCCATAAGAAATGATGTAAAATAGACTAGTCCTTTTAGACCCCCAAAATTACACTTACAAAAGCATTTAAAAAAATAAACTTACATAAAAGGGTGAGTTTGGGGACCATCGTAAGTCGGGGTACCACTGTATATAGAGTACAAGTTAAAAGGGAATGATTGGAGCAGAACCTGCCTAGTATGGGCCATTAGGCCTTGAGGAAAAATACACCTGCAGTCTACAAACCTTCATAGGTCTTCACTACCCCACTTCCTTCATGCAGGACAGCAGTTGATGAGCTCGGACCATCTTGAACACTACATCTTCACAACACACCACAAAGATGTACTGTACTTAGTGTGATGATGTGGCAGGTAACTCCCTTATATCACTAGTAATATCGTGGCCACTACATCTATCACATTCACCAGAGATCTTGCCAGAAAGCGGCCTATGCTAATTCCCAGTATTTACCTTTGTTGTTTGCACTATCCCATGCACACATTGCAACAAGTATGTGGGGATAATTGATAGTAATCTATCCTCTAGGATCAAGGAACATAAATATGCATATTGCAAGAATAACCAAAGTAATGCCTGCATGATGTATACATACATACACACATACACACAGTCATTTAATGAAGTGAGTGAAACTCGTTTAGAAACATCCCTGCTAGCAGTAACAATTACAGAAGTGCAGAAAGCAGGTAGTTATAACATATCTGCAATGTTGGCACACATGCTTCTAGAATACACATTGCCCATCCCACCTTGGGACACAGCCATTAGGTGAATGTAAGAATGGAAAAGCACTGCAGTAGGCCTATTGGCCCATGCTAGGCAATCATGAGAAACTGTAGACCAATTGTGCTAATGTCACACATTATCAAGATCTTTGAATGGGTCCTAAGAAGCAAGATTGCCAGTCACGTGGAATCACAATTACCCAACCAAGGGCAGCATAGATTTAGAGCAGGCCACTCCTGTTTTTCACAGTTGCTAAACTAAACCAATACAACATTATCTTGTGGATATGCTGGAAGACAAGATAAATGCTGATGTAATGTACATTAATTTTTCAAAAGCCTTCGACAAATGTGACTGGAAAAGTGGGCAGATGGATGTTCAACTTCCTGACAAATAACCCAGACAGTAGTAGTGAGCAGAGTGAAGTTAGAGGCTGCAGAGGTGAAAAGCTCTGTTCCCTGAGGCACTTACTCACCCCACTTTTATTTATCATTTTTATATCAGACACAGACAAGGATATGATTCATAGAAGTTTCATCATTTGCTGATGATACCAGCAGAATTTCTGAATGACAGACATCGAGGACACAAATTTTCAAGCAGATATAAATCAAGTTTTCCAGTGAGTCACAGACAATATGATGTTCAGTGAGGACAAATTTTAGTTTCTTCGCTATAGAAGAATGGAGGAACTAGAAAAAACTGGGTACAAGATGAACTAGAATCATCCAGTAGACCAAAAGTTAAGTGTATGAGACTTGAGAGTGACAATGTCTGAGGTTCTCACATTCAAGGATCATGTTGTTGCTATTCCTACTGCAACTAGAATAACAGGCTGGATAACTAGAACATTCAAAATGTGATGCCAGGTCAATGATCGTATATACTGTACTCTTAAAGTCGCTTGTTTTCTCTAGGCTGTATACTAACTGCCCACTTCAAGAAGTCACAGAGCTGGAAAATATACAGAGAACCTTCACTGTCTTGTGTAAATTCAAACATCTTAACTACTGGGAATGCTTGAAGTCTCTTGAATTGTACTCCTTGGAACATAAGTGAGAGAAGTATGTCAAAATTTACACCTAGAAGATCCTGGAGGCACTGATCCTAAACCTGATTACTCCATTATGAAGGCAAGAGGCCTGGCAGACAGTGCAGCATACATACAATAAAAAGCAGCGGTGTGATGAATACACTAAGAAAGAAATCAAAGTGTAAGAGGTCCTCAGGTTTTCAGTGCCTTCCCTTCATGCTTAAGGGAAAAAGCTAACAAACCTCTGGTTGTTTTCAAGAAGGAACTTGATAAATTCCTCAGATCAGTTCCTGACCAGCCAGGCTGTGGTACATATGCTAGACTGTGCACAACCAGCACCAACTGGGTCATTCAGGACTGCAACCAGGTGAGGTCTGAGACTGGCTTGCAGGGGCAATAACTGCTGAAAGGTAAATGTTGCCTAGTGGGAGATGGCTGTTGAGGTAAAAAAAAAAATAGGGTAAAAAATGGGGATAAGGGTGACACTAGAGATACAGATTGTTAATTTTGAATTGGTGTCAGAGGATAAAAGTGGCATATACTACCATAAAATGTTTTTTTTGCCTCTTACTGCAGGGGTAATATGCACCACTACTTGCAAGCCAGCATATATAAGCATTGCATTACATAAGTAGTGTGTGTTTTCTGTAAAGTAGATCATATAGATGTTGAATATATGAGTGGAAATGTATCACTAATGAAGATGAGAAAATTAACACACCATTGCAGCAATGGTCAAAATAGAAGCATTGAGCTAAGTCTGCATGTCTCAATAGAAAAATTATAGATATAGAATCACCTACAGACTCACTTCCCCTTTCCATCCAAGGAAAACAGGCTGACATTTATATACATTATTGCTTTACCAATTCATTTTTATCTTGTGCCAAAACTGACATTGCAACCCAATATACTCTTGCTAAAATTTATGAAAAATAAGTTATCTAGCCAATCTAAGAATTCAAATACTGTATTTCACTATTTTTTCCCAGGGAGGGGGAGTGAATCTTTTTTTTTCCTTGATGTGATTACATTTATGAAGAAATGCTAAACCCACAGGGGCCATGCAGCACACAGGAATAAGAGGTAATAGAGCTCAATCCAAGGAAAGGAATAATACGTTTAAATCCATGGAATAAAAAACCCTTACCAACGTGAAGGCAGCTTTCTTGATGGGCTTTGTATCTATTAGCTACTGAGGATTTTATTGTAATACATTCAAAGTCTTGGATAAATAAATGTGGTTATTATACAAACTGACCTTTATTGCATGAATGAATATTAAATACTGTACACAAAGAGACTGCTGTACACTATCACAAATTTTTTTGTGTGCTAAACTGGGGTGAGTACCAACGGCACATGCCCCTTTGTGACTAAAAAGTACACTCATCATCTAACGTGAACTGTGACCTTACAGAATCAGAGACCCTTCCATACATGACTGTGAAGTGGGTGTCCTTCTCCCAAATGCAAACCTTATCTGTAGCTATTCTTTTTTTTATGTTTTAGGATAGATTAGGCTGTCAAGGTAAGTACAAAAAATAAATTAGGCAAAATGACTTATACTAAAAAGGCAACCAGTTTCCAACTCTCACACCTCGCTTAACTCATTAGGAAAGTACAGGTAAAGCCTCCAACACTTAAAAACAACAAATCCCATTAATGACAATATTTGTATAAATGTTCAGAATTCTAATATAAAACTCTAATTAGGTGGATTTATTATTCATGTATGACACCAGGATTTGGGAGTGTAGGATGCCACACACAGCCACACCAGCCTAACAGTACACTGCTGAATTTTAAGTGTAACTTTCAGTGAACCCTACATGTTTTATTGGTTTTTAATTTTTTAAATGAACCAAAAGATATGAATGTAATCTAGTGAAATATTTACAAAAATAAAACAATACAAAATTCACTCAGGAAATAGATCTAAATACCTAAATTTGAGATCTAAAAATACTTTCAATCATACAAGTACAAAAATATCACAAATAGTAGAAGGAACCTCTAGAGAAATATCAATTTCCATCAAACCTTTAGTCAATTTTTGTGTAAGATGCTCTTTCCCTTTTAGTAAACAAATATCTTTGCAATTTTCTACACTACATACTAATCAACTTTGTACATTGAGTGTGGTCATATTAAAAATGGAATGTCATATACAGACGTGATGATACAAAACTTTGCAAAACCATAACTATGTTGTACGCACATCACAATAAGTGAACACTTGCCAGTGTGCTCACTACTGCACTTGTTGAGTGTCTGCCCATATAACAAGAATGGCATCAGCAGGATCCATATTAATGTGTCCATTTTGGCACTGCAGTTTATTGTTCCTCTCACATGGTACTGCATAATGGATTTACCAACTGCTGATTTGAATTCACTTTTAGTAAAGCCACACTGGTTAATAGGCGCAAGTGTGTTTCTGGAGCACATCACAGCCCAGCACAACCACCAAAACAACACTGTACACTTTGCCACCACTGAAAATTCACAAAGCTCCCTGCTGTTCTGAGGGCATTCAGAACAGCAAATGTCTGTGATAAAAGGCTATGGCAGCTGTGGCAAAGTAAGGGAAGACAAGGGCATAGCCCTACAGATGCTGCTGCTGCTGCTGCTGCTGCTGCTGCTGTTGTTGTTGTTGTTGTTGCTGCTGTTGCTGTTGCTGATGCTGCTGCTGTTGCTGCTGGGTGGGAGCATGAAGAGGTTGAGATGGTTCAAATTGTAGAGGTACTAGTGGATTAGCAGGCGGTGAGGTGTGATGATGGGGGTGGGCGGAGGTGGGAGCCTCTTGAAGAGAAGCTGGTGGTAAGCGATGTGCAGGTGGTCTCATAATATCATCAGCCTGAGGGCAGTGTTGCCGTGGCCCTGGCTCGGGTGTGTAAGTAAACGTAAGATTGGTAGCATATATAATACCATCGTGACGAACTAGAGAAACAGGAACCTGAAAAAGAAAAAGGAAATTTATTTTGGGAGTAAGGGAGAAATGCTTAGTTTAAAATGTAATACCTAGGAGAATAAAAGTTTGTCAGAGCAAGTGGGCTTCACAATGAGGAATATGTATTAGAAATATGTGGGAATATGTGGATTAGATATCTGTACTGAGGCAGCTAGTGATAGTATGCAAGAAACATTTTAAAGTGTATATGGATGTTATAAATCAGAAATTATATAAGTGAATGACCCCTAGGGTTTAGTACTTTTCCCAATGATGATGTGATAAACTAAAGAGGACCGGGGAAGCATTAATCTTGCATGGACTTGGAGAAAAGTTGTTACTGTATTAGAGTTATTGTATTAGGTGACTGATTATGGTTCAGAACAGACCAAAATGTTGTCCAGTTTTTATTCCAAAATGTGGGTCTCTTGTGATTTTTTTTTTTTACAATACTGTGACTTTTGTTTTTGTTTGTATAATGTCTCGTGGTTGTTCACTGCAAGTATGGATGCAGTTACATGAAAGAACCAATTGAATGAGATGAACTGAATTAGATAAAATACAGTACGATCCAAACACCCTTATGTGTTTTTTTAAAGTTTGTAATGTAATTTTGGTCAAACTATCATTTTACAAATTTTTGGATAATCTGTATCTGAACACTTCTGGGAAAATGTAACTGTCATGTATAACAGGACATCAAACTTCATTATATCAGTTTCTAGCAAATAATGATACACAGAGATAAATATTTAGAATATTGGAGTTTGTGAATGAATGAGAGAGAAAATGATAGTGAAAGAATCTGTTGTGTTTAAATTTGTAAGCTACTTAGTGACAAACAGGGACTTCTGTGCGTATACCCGTACAAAATTGCAAGTACAGTGGACCCCCGAGTAAAGATCACCCCGGAAATCGTACAATTATGTAAGTATAATATTGTAAGTGCTTGTGGAAGTGTATTTTTGGGGGTCTGAAATAGACTAACCTACGTGACATTATTCCTTAAGGGAGTAAATTCGTTCGGTAATGGCATTTGAGCAGGCTTCTGGAATGAAGTTTTTACGTTACTCGGGGGTCCACTGTACAGTTAGTCAAGAAAATACAGTCATCCCTTGGTTTTCGCTTGTCCCAGTTTTCGCCGATTTTGGTTTTCGCCGACTTTTTTCAGGGAAAATTTGTCTTAGTTTTCGCCGATTGTTTTAGTTTTCGCCGACCGTATGGGACCTGTCCACAAGTGCCGTGCACATACAAAGGCCGTAGGCCCGCCACCCACGCACATTGTCACGCAGTCTAGCATTGTTTACGCTTGAGTGAACATCACCCCAGGAGTTTATACAAAACATTTATTAACAATTCATTGTTTTTGGGCCTTGATTATTGTGTGTGACTACTAAATAAGCTACCATGGGCCCAAAGAAAGCTCCTAGTGCCACTTCTTTGGTAAAGAAAGTGAGGAACACTGTAGAAATGAAGAAATATTAGAAAAATATGATAGTGAAAGTGAGAAACACGATGGAGTTTAAGAGTGTAGCATGCATGCAGGAGTGTAGCATGCATGCAGGATGAGCAGCATGCAGGGAGTGTAGCAGGCATGCAGGGAGTGTAGCAGGCATGCAGGGAGTGTAGCATGAATGCAGGGAGTGTAGCAGGCATGCAGGGAGTGTAGCATGCATGCAGGGAGTGTAGCAGGTATGCAGGGAGTGTAGCATGTATGCAGGGAGTGTAGCAGGCATGCAGGGAGTGTAGCATGCATGCAGGGAGTGTAGCAGGTACATGTCAGGGAGTGTAGCATGTATGCAGGGAGTGTACAGTATGCAGGAGTGTAGCATGTATGCAGGGAGTGTAACAGGTATGCAGGGAGTGTAGCATGTATGCAGGGAGTGTAACAGGTATGCAGGGAGTGTAGCATGTATGCAGGGAGTGTAACAGGTATGCAGGGAGTGTAGCATGTATGCAGGGAGTGTAACAGGTATGCAGGGAGTGTAGCATGTATGCAGGGAGTGTAGCATGCATGCAGGGAGTGTAGCAGGCATGCAGGGAGTGTAGCAGGCATGCAGGGAGTGTAGCAGGCATGCAGGGAGTGTAGCATGAATGCAGGGAGTGTAGCAGGCATGCAGGGAGTGTAGCATGCATGCAGGGAGTGTAGCAGGTATGCAGGGAGTGTAGCATGTATGCAGGAGTGTAGCAGGCATGCAGGGAGTGTAGCATGCATGCAGGGAGTGTAGCAGGTATGCAGGGAGTGTAACAGGTATGCAGGGAGTGTAGCATGTATGCAGGGAGTGTAACAGGTATGCAGGGAGTGTAGCATGTATGCAGGGAGTGTAACAGGTATGCAGGGAGTGTAGCATGTATGCAGGGAGTGTAACAGGTATGCAGGGAGTGTAGCATGTATGCAGGGAGTGTAACAGGTATGCAGGGAGTGTAGCATGTATGCAGGGAGTGTAACAGGTATGCAGGGAGTGTAGCATGTATGCAGGGAGTGTAACAGGTATGCAGGGAGTGTAGCATGTATGCAGGGAGTGTAACAGGTATGCAGGGAGTGTAGCAGGTATGCAGGGAGTGTAGCATGTATGTAGGGAGTGTAGCATGTATGCAGGGAGTGTAGCAGGCAGGGAGGGAGTGTAGCAGGCAGGGAGGGAGTGTAGCAGGCATGCAGGGAAGTGACCCGGATAAGGACTTGGTACCTAGAGTCCTTATGGAGGGGATTCCCTTCCAAAAATTAGGGTCTCTTCCCTCTCCCATCTTCCCTCTCTCCCATCCAGCAACATCAGTCTTCAATAAAGGTAAGTGCCACATTCAGTTCATTCATTTGTGCATGTAAATCTATCTTTAAGGCCCCCCAAAAAAATTTTTTCCAAACTTCTGGGTTTCTGAAACGGATTAATTGAATTTCCATTATTTCTTATGGGGAAAATAGTTTTGGTTTTCGCCGATTTTGGTTTTAGCCGATCCATCTGGAACGGATTAAAACCGAAAACCGAGGGATGACTGTACAGTGGTTGGAGCAAATAAGTCTAGACTACATAAAGTATCAATTTTCTGAATTCTATGGTATTTACTGCATATAAAGCACAGGAGTTGCAGAAGCATGAAAGACTGAGTTAAGTAGCAGGAATGGACAATATGAAAAATGTGTCATATGAAGATAAAATAAGGAATGTTATTTTATTTAAGGATGTTGGGAAAGAGACTGGAAAGGATGGGTAGATACTGTGAATGAGAAAATTATTTGAATGTGAATGATCTGTTAAACAATCATCTTTAAGAGAAACAGAGCAAGTGGCATTTTATGACAATTCTTGTGGATTAGTTCTTTAGAATTAATGTATGAAATAATCATGATTCTGTGGTGAATAGTATTGATAGAATGGGAGTCTAAATGGTATTTTTTCATTATTTCCATCCTTTCCAGGAAAGCTCTTTCCAGTTATGAATTGTACATGAAAGCTGAAAATGGGATAATACTCTAGCTGATGATTAACATCAGATTATTTTATAATTAAAAATACTTTAATATTTCAGATTTCATCATCACCGTTGCTAATGCTATACATCATGCAGTACAATAAATGTGCCTAGGTATAATATTTCCATGTTATTAATAAAAATATAGCCCCCCTATAGGGAGGTTCCTTGATTGATAGGGGTTCTCGATTCATGGTATTGACCTGATATCCCTTCCTTGGATCAAACCTTATTGCTTCCCATTTCACCAGGTACTGCATGACCCCTATAGGTTTAGTGCCCCCAATGAATGTTATAATAATAATGTAGTTTACCTGCGTAGGCTGTCGGACCCATTGCCATCCCCTGCGAAAGGCAGATATATCGGGAACCACACACAGCATAGATTCTTGACAACGATACATGGTTTCTGCTTCCACATCACCAAACCATACACGTAAGTTTGGACTGAAGTTTTCCCCAGTCAGCTCTAACATGGCAACATCCCCACCACCATTTAACTGTTAAGAGAATATAATAATTAAATATACTGTTGATAAATTCTTTCAATGTACTTACAGCACAATTGTCTCCAGCCATTTTCAAATTGTGAAATGTTTGCTGAATTTTCTACATGCAAGATTACCTGTTACACATAAAACTCGCATAACTTACAATACTTAATCTACAGAACAAGAATGCTCAAAAGAAATTATTACTGCCTAAGTGAGGAAATGAAAAGAGAATAAATAGTTCAAAGAAAGACTATGGAGGAACATACATTTTTATGTAATGCCAATATTTTAATATACTACAGTAGGGCCCCGCTTTACGGCGTTTCGCCTTACGCCTTAAATTTAGCATTTAAAAATGTGGCCTTGACTTACTGAGGCTCCCTTAACAAAGCATTTAAATATCTCCGAGGATGCAATAGACAACTGCTAATTAAACCCAGGTATACCTCTTCATAAAAGAAGAAGGTGCAAGAAGACTTACCCATATGTCTCAGCCCCACCCAGAAATTGAACACTAACATCTTTTGGTTCTAAGCTAACCACTGCCCTACAGATATACACCTACATGTATATAACAGTTCAAAATGTAATTTATAAACACAATAATTTGTAACTTGTAAACAGTAAAATGCTGTCAGTTGTGGTGGCTTACATGTAGGGAGTTGACAATAGGTACTGGAGTGACTGGTGCACGCACTGGTCCCATGCCTTCATAGAACTGATACTCTGCTTTGTCTGTACTGATGATCGTCCAAGATGCACCATCATTGATCATCTCCTTATTAGCTTCCTTAGGACACGGAGTTGCCTGTTCAATGGTAAAAAAACACATGCTTTTGAAACTGACAAAATAATTTATATACTACATTAACTCTTTTGGAATAATCCTGTTAGCATATGTAGTATACCATAGAGTAACTTGCAATACAATGCAGAATATACTGTACACAGTATTTATCATTATATATACATTGAATCTTCATGGGGAAGTGGAACAGAATTTTTCCTCGGTAAGCTATGTGTGTCGTAAGAGGTGACTAAAATTCCAGGAGCAAGGGGTTAGTAACCCCTTCTCCTGTATATATATTACTAAATTTAAAAACAAACTTTAGTTTTTCTTTTTTGGGCCACCCTGCCTCTGTGTATAAGGCCGGTTTGTTGAAAGAGACATAGTACATTGAATAACAGAATAATCTTTAACATATTTTGTATAAAGTGGAACCTCTGCTTACGAGTGCCCCACCATGCAAGTTTTTCAGGATACGAGCCGTCGCTCGGTCGATTTTTTGCTCCTGGATACGAGCCAAAATTCAGGTTGCGAGCTTTCCCCTCAAGGGAGGTTCCTTGAATCTGGTGAGGGGCTCTTGATCTAGGGAATTGTATCTGTGCTCCAGTTTCCTAAATTAAGCCTGAATACCTTCCATGCCCTCCCCCCACAGGCACTGTATAATCCTACGGGTTTAGCGCTTCCCCATTATAATAATAATAATATAATATAATAATAATAATAATACTATAATAACAAGTGAGCCTCACAAACTCTGTTTTCTCTTATAATAACACCTCAGAAGGGGAAGCATGGGAAGATGTTTTCAGAGCGGGAGTGGGAATGGCTGCCACCACTTGTCACATAATGACATATTTTATTCATTCTAGAGTATATATATCAAGTTTCTATGTTATTTATATTGTTTATTATGTCATATTAGATGAATTGTGATAGATAAATAAGCTGTAGAGTTGATATTAGTGCTATATTGAAGTATTTTGTCTTGCCTCCTGAGAGCAGGAATTCCGCTGGAACGGATTAATGGCAATTCAATTAATTTAAATGAGGAAAATTGACTCAGCATACGAGCAGATCAGGTTACGAGCTAGGTCACGGAATGGATTAAACTCGTAAGCAGAGGAACCACTGTACATATAAAATACTAAAAAAATGCTTTCTTACCTGGAACTGAATGATACGTTCCTGGCTGAGACAGAGGTACATGCGTTCTGTGTCCTTCATATAGAAGGCACATTTGTGAAGTTGGGAAACTGGGTCATCTGCATCGAGGAGTGCAGTTTGTTTATCAACCTTGCGAATTATGAGTCTTGGAAGCGCCATACCCGTTACAGCACACACCAGCTTCACTGTAGAACCGTAGTGAATATAGCCATCCCGAACGCTAAACTCTTCACTCTCGCTCTCATTATCGTCCACTGTTGAAGAAAAGTTGACTAACATAATGAAGGATTACATCAACAGAATTCAAGACTGATATCAAAGGTTGGCTCTTAAATCACTGTTACATTCCAAGACCATGCCATGGTTTTTGCATTGAATAACTCACACAGATGTATCACTTTACATAAGTGTACAATATAGGTAATAACAATATTAGAAGTGTAATACTCACGCAAGTGTATGGTGAAGGCGCCCCATTGTGTAGAGGAAGCGTGGAAGTTACCATTCTCAACGTGGAGGTATCTTGTAGATACCGTCTGGGATCTTAGACGGTTGAAGAGAGCCACCTTGGTTCCCGAGGCTATACACACTGAAAGTAATACATCTCCTTAGTACACCTATGTTATTAAGAAAATATACAAACTGAAGCCACTATATTTCATCACATTAAACCTTAGTACATGAATTTATCATTGTGCATGCATGGGGTAGGTAGACAGTATGCCCTACAATCGCTAGAAATAACTGATTATATCTATCCGTTCAGGGGAAAAGGGCTTCCCTTGGTGTATTGAAGGACTCTTGATCCAAGGAATTAGACCTCTTGTCTCCTTCCTTGGATTGAAAAAAAAAATACTCCCCTTCCCCTCTTCTCTATTCAGCCTCTTTACTTTGGAATATTTCCCCCTTGTGGCTTTCAGCTCCTAGACAGAGGGAACAGGGATTATCCATCCCATTCCATCACGGCCCAGAACTTCGTCAGCTAAACCTGACGATATCTGAGGTCAGAAGGACCAGAGATGACATGATTATGATGTACAAAAAAACTCAGAAGAATTAACAGGGAGAGTCTGAGAGCCAGGTCTCAGGTACACAAGGTCACAGCTGGAAGTTAAAAAGCACAACTGCACAGACGAGTCACAGGGATGTTAGGAAATTCTTCAGTACGATTTCAGGAAGTAAAATAACTAAGAGAAGTGGTCGAGGCAGAATCCATACATCCTACATGACCCATGAATGGCCCCCAACATGACCCACGAATGGCCCCTACAGCACAATAAGTGTCAGGGGCCCAAGACTATTCAACTGCTTTCCAGCATACATAAGGGGGATTACCAATAGACCCCTGGCTGTCCAAGGCGGCACTGGACAAGCACCTAAAGTCAGTACCTGACCAGCCGGGTTGTGGTTTGTACGTCAGGCTGCATGCGGCCAACAGTAATAACCTGGTGATCAGGCCCTGATCCATCATGAGGCCTGGTCACAGACCAGGCCGCAGGGGCGTTGACCCCCGAAACTCTCTCCAGGTATACTTAGCTTTAAGGATAGTTATGATAGGTCTCATGTCTAATGGAAAATGGGAGGCATTCAGATTCAATCCAAGGAAGAGGAGAGGAGAGCAGATCCAATTCTTTGGTGTGTGTATATATATATATATATATATATATATATATATATATATATAAACAAAGGATACTATGATCATAGCTCTGCTTCTGTAGGCAGGAATAGGTAAAAATAAAGTAGTCATAAAAGTTCACATGTAGAGAGAGCAAGACACGCCGGCCGGGGTGTGGAAGCACGACCACCTGGCATCATACAAACACAAAGATGGTTGTTGTACCCCTATCCTCCTCATCCATGGTACGAGGTACTGTGTCTTTCATAAAAGGACATATATTGTTCGCACATGTGTGTACACGTGTTGGTTATGTCATGCTCAAGAACACACATATTTACTATATTCTTTGATAATACATGTGCACGTGTTACCTTCACCAATTTTTCCCTTATGTGTGTACACTACTTGGCACAGTACACACATAATTCGTACATAATAGACTGAAAACTTATGGCGACGTTTCGGTCCGACTTGGAGTAACAACGGACCAAGTAGGACCGAAACGTCGTCATAAGTTTGTATCGTATATGCGGGTTATTTGTGTTTTGTTAAGTCACGGTATTGCGCCTTTTTAGTCTCTGCTCGACACAAGGTGTATACATGTGCATATGTATAACTACATATATTCATGTACTCCGGTTATACTATACATTTATGAGTGTATACCAAGTGTTGTAGTCTACATTTTTACAAAACTAGTCTGGAAACTTAGCCGCTTAATAAAATGATGCAATACAGCTTAGGCTTACCCAGTTAATCTTGGGTAACCCACCCACATTTTTCCTACGGGTTTAGAGTTTCCCAAGGATTGTGATAGATTAATCCTCGGTAACAGTAAGTCCATCTCTTCTGGAACAAAACCTCTGAAGCTCCCGTAGATGTTGAACCTTTAATGGAATACTTGATATCCTCATTGCCCTAGTAAAGTCTCCCACCTCACGTTAAAACATTTTGGTATGTATGAAATATATCCTGTGAGATGGAATACGACAGGAAAACAGCAAGTTTTATTCTCACTATGTAATTGTCAAACAGTAGTAGGTATCAGAAAACTGCTGATGTAACCAATTTTGCTAAAAAGAAACAGGTATGGGGTGGGAGGAAGATTGAAAGTGGGTGGGCAGGTATCTTGGTAGTCTCCGGAAGTGTAATGACCAGATATTGCGTTCCCACGACCTTTGCGACACACGATTGTACCTTACCTTTGATATACCTTCCGAGTTTCGAGGGCTTTACTACTCCCAGAGCCCAGACTTGGATAAAGATAAATATTACTCCCATACATGCATATAGATGACTACCAGAGAACCAACATGGATGCCGTCAAACACAAGTAATAGTAAATTATGGGCAGAGCAAACTTAAATAAACAAAAACTTGGGTTGGTGGTAAGTACGCGCACACACGCGTACATTTACGCCAATGGAGGGGCTAGAGGGGAGGGGATTGTCATTTATGACATACATACCAACACGTGAACGCATCTGACGACACAAAAGTAATGATGTATTTTTGACAAGGAAAAAAAGCGTTACGCGTGGGTGTGCATCATTGTTATTATGATGGTTCCCCTCCCCCCTCCCTCCCTCTCCCTCTCTCTCTCTCTCTCTCTCTCTCGCTCTCTCTCTCTCTCGCTCTCTTTCTCTCTCCATGGAATAAATATTGAAGATCATCTATTTGTAGATAATGGGGTGGTGGTGTGGGCGGAGGGGTGGGGTTGGTGAGGGTGGTATTGGGGGAGGGGTGTTGATGGTCGGGGAAGGGGTTGATGGTCGGGGAAGGGGTTGATTCTCGGGGTGGGGTAGATCAGAGAGACTGCAGTCAGGCAGGGGCGGATGTAATAGCGGAAGTGTTGCCCACTTATTACCATGCTCTCCCTCCCTCCCCCATTACTCGACCATCACCACTTACTATACTTCTTCACGTTGAATATATGTATATACATAGAGTTGTGTATATAGTGTGTATCTCATGGTATTTACACAGACCTGCATAGCTTTGTTTCTATACTAAGGTGCCCCAGACTATATACACCCGAGTGGTGTATTTACACCGGGTTTACGTTAATCCCAATTTTAGGAATTTAGGTATTGTTCACATAACTATAAAGGTGAATCACAGTTTTGATGGTCATACAGTCGATAGGCTTTAAACCTGAACCTAGCACACTAATCATTGATTTTATAATGTTCTAGACTTCTAGATCTATATCACTGTACCAGTATGGAGTGGGCGAGGATATTTAGAATTGTTTATCCATATTGTAGTGGGTACATGATGGGTGTGTGGTGCAGTGTGGGGGAGTGTAGTGGTGGTGTGGTCCGTGGCGCACCACGGAAACAAGGTGATCCCCCAGACTGGCTCCACAACCCCACTTTCAGTTTTCTAACCACATAATCTTGAACCATTATTACACCGACGCGTACTACTGACGTAACCCTCACCTGGTGGCGGACGAGCCAACGTGATCATTATCACCTGTTACCACAGGGACGATCCCACGTCCTGGCTGCAGGTGCGTCACCTGACCATCTGACAGGTGCACGGTAGGGTAAACGAGCGTAATTTTACTGTTATTACATAGACTGCCTCATACGAGCTACCAAATCCCCAAGTGGTGGTGCTGTATCCGCGTTTTCCTTCGTCATTCTCTGCTACGTGCTTTGGGATGCCAATCAGCATCTTACACTCAACCTGTTTCACACTTCCTTCATGCCATTACCTGCCACAGTTTACAGAGAAGACCAACGGAATCCCTGTGCTTTTAACAGCAAAATGTAAACAGATGAATGGAGGAAATTATAGAAATGTTCAGACAGTTGACGCGTGGCTCTACAAGTGTGGCGCTTGAAGTGTGGCGACCGTTGACGCGTGGCTGCACAGGTGTGGCGACAGTTAACGCATGGCTGCGAAAATGTGGCGACAGTTGATGCATGGCTGAGCAAGTGTGGTGACAGTTGACGCATGGCTGCGCAAGTGTGGCGACAGTTGACGCATGGCTGCGCAAGTGTGGCGACAGTTGACGCATGGCTGCGCAAGTGTGGCGACCGATGATGCATGGATGCGCAAGTGTGGTGACAATTGGCGCATGGATGCGCAAGTGTGGCGACAGTTGACGCGTGGCTACAAATGTGGCCACAGTTGACGCGTGGCTACAAGTGTGGCGACAGTTGACGCGTGGCTACAAGTGTGGCGACAGATGACGCGTGGCTACAAGTGTGGCGACAGATGACGCGTGGCTACAAGTGTGGCCACAGTTGACGCGTGGCTACAAGTGTGGCGACAGATGACGCGTGGCTACAAGTGTGGCGACAGATGACGCGTGGCTACAAGTGTGGCGACAGATGACGCGTGGCTACAAGTGTGGCGACAGATGACGCGTGGCTACAAGTGTGGCCACAGTTGACGCGTGGCTACAAGTGTGGCGACAGATGACGCGTGGCTACAAGTGTGGCGACAGATGACGCGTGGCTACAAGTGTGGCCACAGTTGACGCCTGGCTACAAGTGTATACCTGGAGAGAGTTCCGGGGGTCAACGCCCCCGAGGCCCGGTCTGAGACCAGGCCTCATGGTGGATCATGGCCTGATCAACCAGGCTGTTACTGTTGGCCGCACGCAACCCGACGTACGAACCACAGCCCGGCTGGTCAGGTACTGACTTTAGGTTGTCCAGTGCCTGCTTGAAGACAGTCAGGGGTCTATTGGTAATCCCCCTTATGTATGCTGGGAGGCAGTTGAACAATCTTGGGCCCCTGACACTTATTGTGTTCTCTTATCGTGCTAGTGGCACCCCTGCTTTTCATTGAGGGGATTTTGCATCGTCTGCAGAATCTTTTGCTTTCATAGGGAGTGATTTTTGTGTGCAAGTTTGGTACTAATCCCTGCCAGATCAACCAGGCTGTGATGGATATGTGGGGCAGCAGGCCTCCAGCAGCAACAGCCTGGTTGACCAGGCAAGCACCAGACGAGCCTGGCCCATGGCCGGGCTCAGAGAGTAGATACTCTCGAAACTCTTCAAAGGTATATCAAAGGTATATCTAGGATTTTCCAAGTGTATATAATCATGTATCTCTCCCGCCTGCGTTCTAGGGAGTACAGGTTGAGGAACTTCAAGCGTTCCCAGTAATTGGGTGTTTTATCACAGTTATGTGTGCCGTGAAGGTTCTCTGTACATTTTCTAGGTCAGCAAGTTTCACCTGCCTTGAAAGGTGCTTTTAGTGTGCAGCAATATTCCAGCCTAGATAGAACAAGCGACTTAAAGGTTGTCATCATGAGATTGGCATCCCTGGTTTTGAAGGTTCTCATTATCCATCCTGTCATTTTCTAGCAGATGCAATTGATACAATGTTATTGTCTTCGAAGGTGAGATCTTCTGACATGATCTCTCCCAGGTCTTTGACATTAGTTTTTCGCCCTTTGTGTGGTTGGAATTTTTTTTATACTCCGATGAAGTTTTAATTTCTTCACGTTTTCCATATCGGAGTAATTGAAATTTCTCATCATTGAACTTCATATTGTTTTCTGCAGCCCATTTAAAGATTTGGTTGATGTCTGCTTGGAGTCTTGCAGTGTCTTCAATGCAGATTTGGGTGTCATTTGCAAAGGAAGACACGGCGCTGTGGCTTATATCCCTGTCTACGTCCGATATGAGGATGAGGAACAAGATGGGTGCGAGTACTGTGCCTTTTGGAACAGAGCTTTTCACTGTAGCCGCCTCAGACTTTACTCTGTTGACTACTACTCTGTGTTCTATTTGTTAGGAAATTATAGATCCATCTACCATTTTTTCCTGTTATTCCTTTATCACGCATTTTGTGTGCTATTACACCATGGTCACACTTGTCAAAGGCTTTTGCAAAGTCTGTGTATATAACATCTGCATTCTGTTTGTTTTTTAGAGCATCCAGGACCTTGTCATAGTGGTCCAGTAGTTGGGACAGACAGGAGCGACCTGCTCTAAACCCACGCTGCCCTGGGTTGTGTAACTGATGGGTATCTAGATGGGTGGTGATCTTGCTTCTTAGAATCCTTTCAAAGATTTCTATATAGGACATTAGCGCTATCGGTCTGTAGTTCTTTGCTATTGCTTTTGAGGAGTGGGGCTATGTCTGTTGTTTTTAGTAGCTGTGGGACGACCCCAGTGTCCATGCTCCCTCTCCATAGGATGTTAAAAGCACGTGATAGGGGCTTCTTGCAGTTCTTGATGAACACGGAGTTCCATGAGTCTGGGCCTGGGGCAGAGTGCATGGGCATGTCATTTATCGCCTTTTCGAAGTCATTTGGCGTCAGGATAATATCAGATAGGTGTGTCTACCAAATTCTGTCTCTCTCATAAAAAAATCATTTAGGTCTTCGACTTTCAGTCTGGTTAGCGGCTCGCTAAAAACTGAGTTATACTGGGACTTTAGTAGCTCACTCATTTCCTTGCTGTCATCTGTGTAGGACCCATCTCGTTTAAGTAGGGGCCCAATACTGGATGTTGTTCTCGACTTTGATTTGGCATAAGAAAAGAAATACTTTGGGTTTCTTTCAATTTCATTTATGGCTTTTAGTTCTTCCCGCATTTCTTGATTCCTATAAGATTCCTTTAGTTTTAGTTCGATGTTTGCTATTTCTCTGACCAGTGTCTCCTTACGTATTGCAGATATATTGGCATCTTTTAGCCGCTCTGTTATTCTTTGCCTGAGCCTGTATAGGGAGCGAATTTCTCTTTCTAGTTTATATCTTTTCCTTAAGGGAATATGCCTTGAGCATACCTCAAGTGCCACAGAGTTAATTTGTTCTAGACATAGGTTGGGATCCGTGTTGCTTAGGCTATCTTCCCAGTTTATATCATTTAGGACTTGGTTTACTTGGTCCCACCTTATGTTTTTGTTATTGAAGTTGAATTTGGTGAAGGCTCCCTCGTGACTGATCACATTTTGTCGGTCTGGGGGCCACGCGCATACATTCTGAACCTCTATTATGTTGTGATCTGAGTATATTGTTTTTGATATGGTGACATTTCGTATCAGATCATCATTGTTAGTGAAAATAAAGTCCAGTGTATTCTCCAATCTTGTAGGCTTTATTATTTGTTGGTTTAAGGTGAATTTGGTGCAGAGATTTAAAAGCTCGTGTGTGTGCGAGTTTTCATCTGAGCTGCCTCCTGGTGTTATCTCTGCTACCACATTATTTGCTATATTCCTCCATTTTAGGTGCCTTAGGTTGAAGTCCCCCAGGAGCAAGATGTTGGGGGCAGGAGCTGGAAGATTTTCCAGACAGTGGTTAATTTTCAAAATCTGTTCCTAGTGTGGCCACAGTTGACGCGTGGCTACAAGTGTGGCCACAGCTGACGCGTGGCTACAAGTGTGGCCACAGTTGACGCGTGGCTATAAGTGTGGCCACAGTTGACGCGTGCTACAAGTGTGGCCACAGTTGACACGTGGCTACAAGTGTGGCCACAGTTGACGCATGGCTAAAAGTGTGGCCACAGTTGACGCGTGGCTACAAGTGCGGCGACAGTTGACGCGTGGCTACAAGTGTGGCCACAGTTGACGCGTGGCTACAAGTGTGGCCACAGAAGACTCCTATACATCGAAAAACAATGACGCTATAAGGTTCGTGGAGACTAAGAATGACACGAGGATAAGCTTGAAACTCAGGCGAGGAATGAAAGGGGGGTGATGGTGGGGAAGACCTGGCTAGGGGCCACCCGTCCCGCCACACTTTCAGCCTTTATAAATGTCGAGTTTCACAACTCCGCTGCTGTGACGTGCGCCATCTTGCACCCGCCCATGCAGTTACTGACCGCGTCAAGCAGCGTGATCGCCATTATTAATTCTTTACATGTGAGAAGCGACTGGGTCTGAACACGCTGGTGATAGTCTGTGGTTCCTACCAGCTAGAAAAGATACTCAGGTATGTGTTGCAGGAACCGCCCTCCTGCATCTGTGTTGCTAGAGTCGCCATCTTTTATCTGTTGCAGGAGCCGCCCTTGTGCATCTGTGTTGCTAGAGCCACCTTCCTGCGTGTGTGTGTTGCTGGAGCCGTCCTTATGTGTCTACCTTTCTTATAATACATACTTATGAATGAGTATACACCTTTTTCGCTGTCCACCAAAAACTCGCACTTAAGACGACGTTTCAGTCTGTCCTGGACTATTGTCAAGCAACAACAGTTGTGACTTGACAGTGGTCCAGGAATGACCGAAACGTAGTTGTAAAATTCCTCTCAATTGTTTTTTTTTTAGATGTTTCAGCCACGATATTGACTTATTATTGCAACTGTATGGTGATGTAATATTGGCAGTGGTGATGTTAACACTAGTAATGGTGATGTTATCACTGGTAATGGTGATGTTATCACTGGTAATGGTGATTTTATCACTGGTAATGGTGATGTTACCACTGGTAATGGTGATGTTATCAATGGTATTAGTGATGGTATCACTGGTAATGGTGATGTTATCACTGATAATGGTGATGGTATCACTGGTAATGGTGATGTTATCACTGGTGATGGTGATGTTATCACTGATAATGGTGATGTTATCACTGGTGATGGTGATGTTATCACTGATAATGGTGATGTTATCACTGGTGATGTTACGACTGGTAATGGTGAGTCTCATGCTTCCTGGTGATACCTGTCACTTACAGAGTCATTGCACTACAAGAAAGGCTAAGGTTGTAGACTATTATCATGGGCAAGTGCTAAACCTGTTGGGACTCACACAGCTTCTGAGGAATGAAAGGAAATCGTTTAATCCAAGGAAGGAAATATCTCCAAGTCTTTGGATCAAGAGCCCTTCAGCATCAAGATGCTCCCTTGAAGGGAAAGTTTACTAAGGACCTTCCGCACACTAAATTATTCCTGAACATTACAAGTACCCTCAAAGGGATGCATTGATGCTCTTGATCTTTGGAAATGGAGCTATTCCCCTCTTTCCACTTATCGACCCTGATTACTTTCCCCAGACTATGCAATTTATTTTGTTCAAAAGCAAAATATATTTGATAAATGGCGGCCATCACTGAGCTGAAATTACTCTTGCCCAGTTTAATGGTAATAGTTTGTGATCGTAGGTGGTGGTGGTGGCCGTAATGGATGCGTGTCAGCCTTCTCTCGCAGATATTACCAGTGTTCACCCTAGGAACTTTTTAATTCTGTCAACCATAATACAAGTTGTCTTCAACAATAACAATAAACCATCCTTGACATCTGTGACCTCTTCAAATGCCTCATCCGCCAGACCTCATCTCAGTTCCCCTCGCCCCCCTCCCTCCAGGTACTATCATCCTGGACCCCCTAAGGCCTAGTGGGTAATCATAGTGAGTTGGAAGGGGAATTATAAATTATATTTGTCATGTGAATGACAACAGTTGAAGCGGGTGCACAGTGATCTTGCTTCTATATATAACGCAATCATACAAGCACAGAATACAGACACATGTGCGTCCCATGTAATCCTGAACGCACAGATCCCTCATACATAAGTGCTCACAACAAACTCACACTGCTGTCAACAAGTGATAACCAAATATGAGAGAAGAACATTTAAAATGTGTTTTCTTACCTCTTCTTCCTATTCCTCTGAAGATGTGTGTAAGCACATGAAAGCGTTCAGGTTTTATTTCCTATTTTCATTGTGGTGTTTTTTCATATTTACTATCACGCGTTTTATTGTGATTTCTTATATATATATATATATATATATATATATATATATATATATATATATATATATATATATATATATATATATATATATATATAATTGCACTGTTGAAGTGCAGCTTTAATGACCTACATGCAGCAGACAGATCCTAAAAACTTTAAGCAAATAACCAAGATATCAGTAGTGTACTTACAATCAGCGTTTTTAAGACTTTGCTTCTTCTTGGACGGCTTGGATATGACCTTGATCCTGCGGGAGTGGAAGACGCCTATGTCTGCCCCGGAGCCCCAGAAGTTCTTGACGGTGAGCATGAAGTGCTTCCTCTTGTCGGAGTCGCTAATGAAGAGCGTCTTGGCCGCACAGTAGTGCTGTCCCGCCAATAAAAACATCATGTAAAATCTTTACATACAAGAAAATCCTAAATACTTTAAAATATGAACTAAATAATTACACACTCTAGTGCTTTGTTACAAAATGAACGGTATAATATATATTAATTCGACATAAGTCCCCCTCGAGGGAGGTTCGTTGATGCTGGTGAGGGGCTCTTGATCCCTAGATCAAGAGCCCCTCACCCCCTGTATCTGAATTAAGTCTGGAATGCCTTCCATCGCCCCACAGACGATATATATATATATATATATATATATATATATATATATATATATATATATATATATATATATATACTATATGTATGTCTTTCTTCTTCCTTTTATATATATATATATATATATATATATATATATATATATATATATATATCCTTGACGGACGGAGACTCCAGCCTCTAGTTCTCCTTGCGCTAATAACTAGCACGGGTTAAGCGCTTCAAACAAATATAAGGGGTTAAAGTAACCTGGAGGTTACAAATATAAATGGTTAAAGTAACCTGGAGGTTACAAATATAAGGGGTTAAAGTAACTTGTAGATAGGTACCTTGCCGTTGAGGTCAAGTTGTTGCATGTCCTGGTCTGAGTTGCCAATACCAATAAAACAACATAATTGAGAGTCGTGTTCTGAGGCGCCAGCTCGCTGCAACTCATGTCGCTTGCGCTGCCACCCGTCACCGTAGAGGTAGATGCAAGGAGGTGGACAGAAGAACCGCTTCTCGTTACCGTAAGATTTCTGGGCCACCTTGGCGTGCAGGATAACCAAGGTCTGGTCTCCCCGCTCCCTCAGGTACCTTTGCATCGCCTCCCGCGTCAGTCGCTGCTCTTTGGGCCTGCAGTGAAGAAGGTAGAATTAGTACAGGGAGCCAGAGTCACTAATAACAATGATCAACATACATTTATTGCATATTAACTGATGCTGTTCCCAACTACTGAGATCTGTGTTCAACAACATTCTCTCTCTCTCCAGGAAAGAGAAAGTGACAATGAGCGAGGGCGACAGGTGGAGTAAGTGTGGATGACTACAAGAAATGAAGGATTATCTGTGTGTGTGTGACCTAGCCTGCCCTACGCTACACAAACTCTACACTCCTTCCGCTTAATACTATCACACTTTCTAGTTTTTATTTTTGTTAATCTTACTTTGAATGTTCTTGTGTTTTTTTTTTTTTAGCATTTACTCTTACTGCCAAGTGATGTACCAGGTCAAAGCGCTCTTCAAATCTCAGAACTTCCTACACACAGGTTTCTCCTTCGCACTAGTTCACATTATTTCTAAACAAAAAACATCAAAAAAAGTCCTTGGACATGACACAATTTCGTGAAATTCTCCACGTATTAAATAAACCCGACCTTGATGTCTAGAGATTTAGACAAAAACCCCATTTGGGCAACACTCTTGTAACACGGTAGGTGTAACACGCATTCTGATAACCTTGAGTCAATTTTGATATATAAATTATCGTTGGGGAATGTTTGTCTGTTCCTTGGTTGAGATAACTTCCTGTTGAGTCACATTGATGGCGACGAGCAGCTCAACACTTGTCCCTCCACCAGCTGTTGTCTGTCTTCAGGACCAGCTGTTGCTCCTACCACTCCCTCACCCTGATCTTCCCTCCCTCCCTCATCACCAGTGCATAACAATCCATCATTCCAACTAGACTAAACTTTACAAGTTGTTTCAACAACCTTCGTATAAATTAATCTGTCTTCGAATGACGAATAATTTGACCTAGAATTATAAAGCTGTAAGTTAATCTTAGAATCACAAAGTTGTAGGTTAATATGACTTAGAATCATTGAGTTAGACAAAAATAATACGTTCCTCGGAGCTCCTAAATACCTGTTGAATAACAACTGTAAAACAAATACTGCGTTTTTCTCAAATCTTAACAACAATCAAACAACGATTTTCAAATGAATAATAGTGTTCCATTAAGAGTGGGAATCTTGTCAATTTACCGTGAACCACCTTAACCACATTAGCCACCATAACCAACACTGAAGACGCAATTTTCTGATATACGTTGTAAATAAAACACAACACACAAATAACCCGCACATAGAAAAAAAGAGGAGCTTACGACGACGTTTCGGTCCGACTTGGACCATTTACAGTCACACTAACAAAAAGAAGACAAGGAGGGAGTATATATAGAGGCCAGCAGACAGGGACGGGAACAAGAGAGGAAGTGGTGGAGGGGTAATAGTAGTAGGAGTCAGTCATATACTAATAAAGGAGAACTGCAAGGGAGCTAGCGGCCCACAGAGGGTAAGGGCAGGAACACAGAGGGGGTGGTCAAGGAGTCTTTAAGGATACACAGCGGCTCTGTTTGCGTTCATTTAATGAAGGTTAAATGTATGAGTCCGCAAGTCGCAATCCTATCTTGTGTCTACTCTAAAACTGAATATGCCCCACGGAGTGCGGGTAGAAGGTACGCTAGCAGTCCCGCACATGCGCAATCAGGGTATGACATCATATAGATCAACTGTCAGTGACCTTATGGGCTGATGAACCTCACACTTGGCTAACGGTCTCTTACTGCGGCAATACTGACATTACTGCTTCTGCTCAATGGCACACACACGCTCCTACCACTTTACATTTAAATATAAGAAAAAATTATGTTCACAGAAAAGCTTCAACCCTTAGCGGGTCATAGCGGCTGGGGAATGGGAAGTAAACCTGTTTGATACACGGGGAGGACAACTCTAATTCCTTAGACCAAGTGCCCGTTACCAGTATCAATATAATAATAGTAATACTAATAATATGTTGATAATTACTTGATCTATGAATATAACAATAACTTAGTTGAAACCGTCCGAGAAGAAGCACTATTAGTATAATTAGCGAAGTCTCCAGTGATGATGTGAGGTCAACATGGAAGACAATTTACTACTGCCACTGACTACCAGGTGAGGCTCCACCCTGGAGTGCACCATCAAAATGAAGACACCAGTTCCAATCTCACTATAGTATGTTCGCTTACCTCAAATGAAGAAATACTTTCTAACAACCTCAGGTGAAGAAATATTTTCTAACCTCAGGTAAAGAAATACTTTCTAGCAATATTTTCCCTCAAGGAAGGTTCCTTGATGCTGGTGAGGGGCTCTTGATCTAGGGAATTGGATCTGTGCTCTGGTTCCCTGAATTGAGCCTGAATGCCTTCCATCCCCCCCCCATGCACTGTATAATCCTATGGGTTTAGCGCTCCCCCATGATTATAATTATAATAATCTAGCAATATTTATTTTGAGCGCTGTCTACTTGTAACGTTCCTTATCTTTGAAGGAAGTGCGCTGAAAAGTCTTGGATATTCACGGATAATTCCCAATATCCTCGAAGGGAGTTAGAAAGTCTTAGACTCTACTAATAATGCAATTTATCTTTCATGGAAATGTGTTAAAAAGTCTTGAAACTTTTATGCCTATTGAATTATTTTAGTGTATCTATTAAAAGTGTGCATGGTGTAACATGTGTGCAAGCAGGTGACTGTACAAGGTACTGACTCACACCCTACTATTATAATCAGTAAAAACATACACTGACATACTAATAAGCGCAAGTTTTTACGCTCGATGGAATGAAGAAACCAACTTTATACACTCATGAGTCCTGATTACAGGTAATTTCACCCCAGGATAGACTAACCACACTTAATGGTTAATAGCATTATGAAGGCTAGCGAGAGAAACACTTAGGCTGTGTTTACTGTGGGTAAGAGTGTTGCTACTGCAGAGTTGTATAACATACCCGTCACTTTCTTGCCACCAGTTTCTTCTACTCTCGCAGCCTATCTTAGGCCCACTTCCGTACTAACTTGCCTACTAACAGACTATTGTTGCCAGTGGCCTGCATAACAATCAGCACCCAGCTGATCTGCCACATCGTGCACGAACTACAACGATACAGTCTTCAAACCTATCTTTGTTCCCGTCTCGAGGTAGGTTCCTTGATGCTAGTGAACGGCTTTTGATCCAAGGAAGTGGACCTATCCTTTCTTTCCCTGGATTGAACCTAATAGCCTCCCATTTTCCCCAGGCGCTGTATGACCCCTAAGGGTTTAATGCTCCCCCAATCTATGTTCTGGATTATTGTGGTACTTACGCAAACCTGTCATAGACAGGTGGTGAGGGCGTGGGTAGAGGTGAGGGCGGCGTGTGTAGCGTGGGCATGACGGGCATGAGGGCATGATGGTGGTGGTGGTGGTGGTGATGGGCAGGGTGGTGGTGACCCTCCCCGTTGACCTTGTCGGGCGGCGTCAGTGACCCAGCCAGCATCGTTGACCCGGGATCTGTACACAAAATAACATTATTTATATAATCAGATACTGAAATACGGAAGAACATCTGCTCAGGAAGCTACAAATATGTCATCACAGGTAACCATATAACTGCTTTATTAAATACACAATAACAACACAAATGACATTATTAAAGTGATGTTAATAGCGATAATTTAGTGAAAACACTATAAAATTTCATTGTTGATCGAACAAATATAAAGTAAATTTTGTATTAGAAAATGTTTCAAAAGTTGAGCACCAATTTAATCCCCAACTACAATAGCATTGTTAAATAAGTGAAAGGATAGAGGTGGTAATGGTGCACAGATGGTGAGCTTAGCGAGTGTTGCAAGAGCGATGGATGGTGCAAGGGACTCCCTTCTGCAACATCCACAACAACAACCTTCTCGGAAGCGTAAACATATGTTAAATAAGCAAGGCAAAAACCACATGCAAGAAGCCCAGGAGCCAAGCGTCGAGATTAGTGAAGAGTTAAGATCAGTCGCTGTGGTAGGACTCACAACCCACCACCAGCAAGTCAGTCCCAGTGGTAGAACTCGTCAACACAAGAGTCAACCACAGTGTTAGACCTCACCACCATACAATCAAGCCAAGTGACAAACAGGACATAACACTTAATTAAAGACACCCGAGACTTGAGTACCGGCGACTAAGATACACCCAGGATACACTAGTAGTATGTTAGTAGTGTAGAGAGTGAGAAGCGCCAGCGACCTCCAAGTACAAGATGGCAGTTCAAGGAAGGTCACGTCAGCTCAAACAAGTATATGTTGAAGCTGGAGGAAGGTTAAGTGTGGTGATGGTGGTGAACATGGTGATGGCAGGAAGAACAGTAATGGCAGGAAGAACATAGTGATGGCAGGAAGAACATAGTGATGGCATGAAGAACATGGTGACACAGGGACAACTCAAAGATAACAGACTCTTATGTCTTCTTCCTCACTACTAGGGTGAAAGGCTCTTGAGTCAAGGAACAGGAGCTACCAGTCCTCTTCATTAAATCAAACCCATTTTCCAGGTGTAAGACCTCTATGAGTCTGGTGCTTCCCCATAAATACATTATTACCTATTCTACCTGTTACACGCGCACACGCACGCGCACGCCACACACACACACACACACACACACACACACACACACACACACGCACGTCTCTCTCTCTGAATCAAACCATAATATTAACCCTAACTCTTGGGAATATAAAAATGATATTACCCCCGGGACTGGCGTAATACACCAGTGTGAGGTGCTGGACCAGTGTGACAGTGTAAGATGCAGGTGCTGGACCAGTGTGACAGTGTAAGATGCAGGTGCTGGACCAGTGTGACAGTGCTAATGAGTAAAGCAGGTGCTGGACCAGTGTGACAGTGTAAGATGCAGGTGCTGGACCAGTGTGACAGTGTAAGATGCAGGTGCTGGACCAGTGTGACAGTGTAAGATGCAGGTGCTGGACCAGTGTGACAGTGTAAGATGCAGGTGCTGGACCAGTGTGACAGTGTAAGATGCAGGTGCTGGACCAGTGTGACAGTGTAAGATGCAGGTGCTGGACCAGTGTGACAGTGTAAGATGCAGGTGCTGGACCAGTGTGACAGTGTAAGATGCAGGTGCTGGACCAGTGTGACAGTGCAGGTACTAGACCAGTGTGACAGTGCAGGTACTGCACCAGTGTGACAGTGCAGGTACTGCACCAGTGTGACAGTGCAGGTACTGCACCAGTGTGACAGCGCAGGTACTGGACCAGTGACAGTGTAAGGTGCAGGTACTGGACCAGTGTATGGTGCAGGTACTGGACCAGTGTATGGTGCAGGTACTGGACCAGTGTAAGGTGCAGGTACTGGACCAGTGACAGTGTAAGGTGCAGGTACTGGACCAGTGACAGTGTAAGGTGCAGGTGCTGGCCCAGTGTAAGGTGAAGATACTGGCCCAGTTACAGTGTAGGTGAACAATGGACATGGACCATGACAGTTGCAGTATATGTGACAGTCGTCTGGCACACCAGTGCTAAGGTCGACAGGTGCTGGACTCAGTGACGTGTATGTCTAGTACATTATACTGACAGTGTAAGGTGCAGGTACTGGATAGTGACAGTGTAAGGTGCAGGTACTGGACCAGTGTACAGTGTAGGTGCAGAGTACTGGACCAGTGACAGTGTGAAGGTGCAGGACTACATGACAGTGTAAGGTGCAGGTACTGACCAGTCAGTAAGGTGCAGGTACTGGATTAGTGTGACAGTAAGATGCAGCTACTGGACCAGTGTAACAGTGTATGGTGCAAGTACTGGACCAGTGACAGTGTAAGAATGAAGATAAATGGTATAAAATAGCTACACGATGGGAAGAACGAAACGCTGATCTTATTGACAAATTTCGCCCACATGGACTTTCAGTCAAGCAGTTAGTTTTGACTTGATAAAGTCAGTGAAACGCTGTCAATAAAGAATCGCATTATACTGCGTTTGTGTTAAGATTGTGACAATGTAAGGTGCAGCATGAACCGTGTGGGTGAACAATCTTAAAGAAGCCAGAGAAAGAAGCATGAGAGGCACAAGCGAGGCCACGGCACAACATGGATAACAAGAACAGGATGAGGAGCTTACATCTGTGAAATCCGTAAGGCTTGACATCTGCTGAGGGCCACGCTGGGGGAGGAGAAGAAACAAGAGAAGTCAGTCTACTGCTCTGAAGGTTCACGCTTCCCACACATAGATGGAGACACCAGTGGGTAATACACCGCACACACATACACCTACTTTATTGTTGGCTTCTAACATACACTACAACACACGAGGAAAGTGTTCTATAAGGAAGTGTCACTACCACTATTATCTGCTCTATGATGCACAAACATGGTTATGAAATTCAGTAATTTACAAAGCTGGAGTCAGGGAATTATAAGAAGTATAGTAATGAGCTCTTGGCTTGTACATGAAGGTGCTACAAGGAGAGGCGACCTGCTTACACTTATTTCTTAACTATAGTATATATATACACACACGTCACACACATTAGTATCTCTCAATATACATAAAGTGAGAGGTGTGTATCTCAGTGTATATACACTGAAGTGTATATCTTGGTTCATACACACTGAAATAGGCGTTGTCTCTTCATATTCACAGAAAGGAGTGGATCTCTGGGAGTGTATATAGAATTAAGAGCTTTACTTTAATCCCCTTCCTGAAAAAAAAACTTTAAATCAAAGTGTTCTCATACCACCATTACAACGCAACACTTAAGCTGTGATTCAAATTCGTTTTCTGCTAACACTCATTAGTGCTGTATGACCCTTGTGGGTTTAGCGCTTAGTTCTGATTGTATTATTATTATTATTACCAACACTCATTCACCCATTTCTTTTGCTAAAATTCTCGTAACACAAAAAATAAACATGAATTCAGTTAAATGAAAACTTAGCATAAAACTTTAACATGAACCTGGAGTTGAATTTATAATTTTCTCCAGAGGATACACAGAGGTCGGCCTTTTTTTTGTCATGCGGATGATTGAGCCATTATTAGCGCGGCCAAGTAGTTATGAGAGCAACAGTCATCTTCAGTCTATAGACAAGACACGTCATAAATAAGAAAACCAACAACAATGGGACGATTTGGATAGGTGGGAAGACGGACGGCAGACACGTCGGGGAGTGTAGTGACAACACCAGCCAAGGACACACTGCATCACGGACAAACGTCTTGAGAGACAGCGGTCACCTGAGAAACTCAGGTAACAAGTGGTATTAAGTAACAGGAGTTGCACAGGTGGTGAGTGAAGGTAACAAGTGACTAGGTACAAATAACAGAGGGCAAGCAAAACACAAAAAAAGATAGAGACTAGGAGTTGTAAATGTGGACGATATCCAGCGGTAAGTTCCAGGTTGTAGTGCTAGAGAGGTGGGCGTGGCCAGGAGGCTGATGGGGGGAGATCTATACACTGCTGCGGTTGCTTATTGGCTGCCGGGTGGCTAGGCCCCGCCCACCTCCAGCTTCTTGGCCAATAGGAGTTGACAGCCTTGAAACTCCAAGAAAGCTCGCCCTTAACCTCTCGCATCTCACATCTTTGTGTGTGCCCTTAACAATGTGGCTTAAACAAGGCAATAAACAGTGTTCCTCACACGTATCAACATACGCCATTACTAACATGATGTGTAACACATATACACTACGCCAGAAACAATGCCACCTCCTCACACTCCATTTATGAACTCACAACTCTATAGAGAAAGGTGTCTTGATGTAGGTGCAAGGCTCTTCATCCAGAGAAATGGAACTGCCCCTCTCTTTCCTTGGATCAAATCTGACTGCATCCCAGTCCCCTATAGGTTTAGCGCTGCCTCCATGAGTAATATCACTGACAAGACTACACATGAAGGAACATGAAAGAGGCCACCACCTGGGTTCTGGTATAAGGTAGTCTGGTGTTTTAACTTGAGTCATCTTGACTACCTTCCTTCCCCAGACCTTCATTAATGACGGCATAAAGTTGTTACCATTATTTACACTGAGTTACTGATGGTGGTGACACACCTGTCACAGTAATTACATATAAAACTGGTGTAACAGATGTGTAATGGGTGTATGAAAAGCGTAGATTTTTGTCAAAATTTCTTTATCTGTGACAGTTATGTAAGGCACGTGTCAGGTGTTTAAAAGATTTGTGAAGGACACATACACATACATACACACACACACACACACACACACACACACTAACACACACGCACACACACACACACACACACACACACACTAACACACACGCACACACAGAGGCAAACTGTGGTGCTCTTGTATTGATTCTGGGCGGGCGCTCAGGGCCGCCCCTGGCACCCACGCCACCACCAGAGCCACACCAGTACCACCAAAGTGATAAGAAGCTGGAGAAGAAGCAGAGGAGGAGGAAGAGGAAGAGAGCGGAGGATGGTGGGAGGGAGAGGGGCAGGACCATCACACATACACACAAGATGGCCGCTACCACACTGGCTGCTTCTCCGTCCCCCGCATGGTCTATCTTTCCTATCCTTTACGACACCTCACCAGGTCTTAAAAGACCTCATACTCCTATACTTTCCACACACTACCTCGCACCTTCCCGGTGCGTGTTCACCCCCCCCTCCTTTCACACTTACACTAATCCCTTCATACCCCCATTAACCCCTCCACACCACATGCCAACCCTCCCCTCATCTTATTATCACCATCATAGTAACACAATATACAGTTTCAAGAGTAGGTATGATAAGGGGCAAGAGGACCTGTTACGCGCGTAACACGCTGTCACTCTGCGCCTAACACGCGCCAGCTTTGGAAAGCGTAACAGAATTCCAAGACTGCAAAAAACTGTTTGGTGAGCTGGGAGCCTAGGAGGGAACCCAGAAGCTGGAAGCCTAGGAGGGAACCCAGAAGCAGCAGCTGGGAGCCTAGGAAGCAACCCAGAAGCAGCAGCTGGGAGCCTAGGAAGAACCCAGAAGCTGGAAGCCTAAGAGGGAACCCAGAAGCTGGAAGCCTAGGAAGCAACCCAGAAGCTGGGAGCCTAGGAAGCAACCCAGAAGCTGGGAGCCTAGGAAGCAACCCAGAAGCTGGGAGCCTAGGAAGCAACCCAGAAGCTGGGAGCCTAGGAAACAACCCAGAAGCTGGGAGCCTAGGAAGCAACCCAGAAGCTGGAAGCCTAGGAGGGAACCCAACAGCAGCAGCTGGGAGCCTAGGAAGCAACCCAGAAGCAGCAGCTGGGAGCCTAGGAAGAACCCAGAAGCTGGGAGCCTAGGAAGCAACCCAGAAGCTGGAAGCCTAGGAGGGAACCCAACAGCAGAAGCTGGGAGCCAGAGAGGGAACCTAGTATCAGCTGAGTCAGAGAATGAACCTAGCAGCAGCTGGGAGCTGGCTAGGAGGGCCCAGCAACACCCCCAGCACAGCCACAAGCTAAACGGTTCAAGGAAACTTATAAATAACACCTCTTGAAAATTGCTGGGTTGCATCAGCCGATAAAACCACCATGTTCACACAATCTCGGCTCAACATTACACCACTTGGGCAAAAACGGGGAAAGTCGCCCCGTGTATCACTCTCCAAACACGGTGATACACCACCCAAAAACACCAGAGTCCTTCACTCATACGTGAACACCAGCAAGTGAAATGTTTGGGTAATGTATGGGAGGGGAAAGGAAAGGAAGGAAGGTAGATAGAAGGAAGGGAATACAGAGGGGGACAATAAAAATGAAAGTCGGAGCACAAACGACAACATAGAATTCATAGAGTTCCTCTAAAGAAAAGAAACAATACCGTGACTGGAACAATACATAAATAACCCACACATGAGAGAGAGGAGCTTACGACGACGTTTCGGTCCAAGTCGAACCGAAACGTCGTCGTAAGCTCCTCTCTTCTGGAAATAAATCTGATCTGTGTGACTTGATAAAGCCTACTGTGTGGGCGAAACGTTGTCAATAAAGAATCACATTATACTACTTATGTGTTTATATTTCCTCTCATCTATGTACGGGTTATTTGTGTAGAATTACTCTAGCCTTGCCTTCCCCCGACACACACACACACACACACACACACAAACACCTGTTTAATACACACAATACATTAGCGACCAGCGGAGAGGCGGGGCAGGAGCTGAGGCTCAATCACGGCAACCACTAATACGAGTACGAACTGGTAGTGGAGGTGGTACGGACAAGTTGTGAACACGTATACTAAAATGATCAAGACATTAAGGAAACGTTTCGCCCCAATTGGTTTCTTCCTTAAAAAGCTTCTCGATCATTGTATACGTATCTTTTACCTACAAAAACATCAGTACAAAACACACACACACACAAATTAAATACTCCGTGTATACACGACAGGAGCGCCAGTGTAAACAAAGAATTAGAATACTGATGTGATCAGTGTGACAGAAACACGTCAGCTACTTACACAATACTGATGTGATCTGTGATTTATGCAACAACAACTGATGGTATACTGACAATACTACTGTTGTAATTTGTGTAACCAAGACGCATTTGATACTGACACAATACTGATGTTATGATTTGTGTAAGCAAGACACATGGGATACTGACTCAGCAATGGAAGTTTTCAACCATACTTATTTCATTAAACATCATCACACTGTCAAATAATTAAACTCTGGATTACTCTGATATAATATGTATACATGGGAGATATTCCGGGGGTCAACGCCCCCGCGGCCCAGTCTTTGACCAGGCCTCCAGGTGGATCAGGGCCTGATCAACCAGACTGTGAACAGGAACAGCAAGTGTGAAGAAACATATCCAACGTTTCCACCCATGTAAGTAATGCCGGGGATCGAACCACAGACACTCAGTATGTGAGGTAAGTGCCTTGCCAACCCAGCCACATAAATGTTTTATGGAACTTGTTTATCACACTTCTTTGTTACACGGGTACCTTTTTTTTTGCTAATTAATTTATGTCAATAACAACTTTGCTGATGATTTGGGTTAATTTGGAATATTACAGTCTAATAGACACATAAAATACATCTTACAATGTCCAGTAAGAAAATGTGCGTTACAATGTGCGCACAAACAGAGTAGCAGTGAGTCAGCTGGGCACCATAACACAGCACACCGCTGCTAGTGATTAACCAGGCTCAGCACGTATGCGTCTCCAAGCACTTCCACTCCAACATTGCTGAGCTCACACCATGTGGGCCAACTACACACCAATAACAACAAGGCTGCAACAACATCCTACACATGCACTCGGAAGGCTAACGTAAGAGGCTAATCAAGGAGGAGTATGTCTGTATATACAAAGTTTATTTTTTATCTCTGTTTTAGGGATTAAATATGAACAGGTTACGTGCAACTTGAATGACCCTCGTGAAGTTGATAGGTTTAAAACTCAATTCACTAACCAAGAGGGCAAGCAGCAACCCCAAGCAGGCACCAGAAAGCAAGAAGCAGGAGAGGGGCAGCAAGAGACAGGCAGGCATCGGCAAGCGCAGTTTATCCTCGCCCCAGCCCTGAAGCTAACACGGAAATACGTCGGCTGATACCTGGTATCATTACAAGGATGAATGTGACACCATAATCATGGTTAACAGAGCCTATACACACTCCCCGACACCTTCACCACAACTACCAGCATCACAAATCACAACTTGTGCACCATGACTATAGTCACTATATACTTCACCTACATAGGAACCATGACTGCTACTTTTTATCATCCCTATCAAAGACGGCTAACATTACTACCTAAACCATCATCACAAGATGAATTCATGAAGGTGCGTGGGTGTATATTTACCTAGTTGTGTCAGCGGGGGTTGATACCTAGTTGTGTCAGCGGGGATTGATCCCTAGTTGTCTGTACTACTGAAAGCTGGCTTATACCCAGCCCTTGTGGACTCTTGTAATATCTGCTTTTGATTTCAGTTATTAATTTTCCCTTCCTAATGCACTGCATGTGTTCACGACCCTCACACTCGAGGAAATCTGTATGTCCCTTTGGCACATTTGAGCCTCCAGTTTCCAGCTGTGTCCCCTCGTTCTGTTTACTCGTCCTCCGGTTCTTCGGTCTTCAAGTGATGTAAGATCTCTCAGCATAATTTACAAGTTCAGAGTTGCACCAACTCAACACAGAGTCTATAGCTCTGTGCTGAGTCCTTACACTGTTACTTTCACGATGTGGCGAAATTCAAATTATATCTATCTTAGCCTATCTTGATATGCAATGCTTGTGATTGATGGAGAAACCTTGTAGCAAACTTCTTAACTCTCGATCTTTTCTTGTGCTTGATGATCTGAGCATGTCACACAGGTACTCCAGTACTGGTCTCACGCATGATGTGTATAATCATGTAACACAGGCTCCAGGTACTCCAGTACTGGTCTCACGCATGATGTGTATAATCATGTAATACAGGCTCCAGGTACTCCAGTACTGGTCTCACGCATGATGTGTAGTAACCTGAATGCCTCCTTCCATAAGATTCCTCAAAACTATTGTGATATGTGGCAGCTTTGACTACATCCTCCAGGTTATTGTGTTTATACGAACTTCAACAAAAAAGCTGAGAGAATTTTTCTTTGCTATTCTATTAACTGCCTCCCTCTCAGATGGTACTTTAGCCTCCCTCTCAGATGGTACTTTAGCCTCCCTCTCAGATGGTACTTTAGCCTCCCTCTCAGATGGTACTTTAGCCTCCCTCTCAGATGGTACTTTAGCCTCCTCTCAGATGGTACTTTAGCCTCCCTCTCAGATGGTACTTTAGCCTCCCTCTCAGATGGTACTTTAGCCCCCCTCTCAGATGGTACTTTAGCCTCCCTCTCAGATGGTACTTTAGCCTCCTCTCAGATGGTACTTTAGCCTCCCTCTCAGATGGTACTTTAGCCTCCCTCTCAGATGGTACTTTAGCCTCCCTCTCAGATGGTACTTTAGCCTCCCTCTCAGATGGTACTTTAGCCTCCCTCTCAGATGGTACTTTAGCCTCCCTCTCAGATGGTACTTTAGCCTCCCTCTCAGATGGTACTTTAGCCTCCCTCTCAGATGGTACTTTAGCCTCCCTCTCAGATGGTACTTTAGCCTCCCTCTCAGATGGTAGTCTTGCTCTGGCCTCCCTCTTATTATCTATTCGGCAATTTCTGTAGAAAGATCCAAGGATTCCCGTAGCATGTGTATGTGTACTCACCTAGCTGTGGTTGCAGGGGTCGATTCACAGCTCCTGGCCTCGTCTCTTCACTGGTCACTACTAGGGTGTGTGTGTGTGTGTGTTTGGGAATGTGAGGTGTGTGGAGGACGGGTGGCAGGATTCCCATTCCCAGGCCAAGGTCGGTGTGTGCGTGAGGGGAGGGGGACTGATAGACCAAGCTGGCACTGTTCCCACTGATGCTGGTTGACACTCCTCCGTCTGGCCCTCTACGTCATGCCACAGAGTAACGTATATCCTCGGGTATATAAAGCGAGGGGTGTAGAAGTTTATGCCTCGGTGTATATACAATAAGAGTTAATTGTGATTCATATTCCTGGTATTTCAAGTGTTCTTCAGTGTTAGTTTAAAATGGTTATAATCATAACATAATTTTTAAAGGGGTGGAGACGGGTAAGCCAGTGGAAGGTCTTGATCAGATAATCGAGACATAACTAAGACCCGCGTCAGGAAACACTTGTCCTGTTCCTGACAAATCGTACGTAACCTAACCTTAGTGTTAGTGGACTGTGGCTTCAACGAGAGGCGCGCAGTGACTGGACAAGTGTTTAACCTGCAGAATAACTCTGACCAGCTGATGTTTAATAAACACAAACTTTTAAAGGTTAAAACTTCACTGCAAAAACCAAATGCATATTAAAAAATATATTTTTTAAATCAAACTCTGGCTTACATAAGAGCGACTAAAAAGATCATAGTGAGAGAGAAGTTGTCTTGGGTTATCAGTGGTGTTTAAATTACAGCGATAATACTTGGTTTGTCTAAATAGCGTTGACATGGAGTGAGAAACTGGCGTCCCCTCACCCCGTGTAGCAAGCCTGAGAGCAGCCTCGTATTTGGGTAACTGTAGCTGGATAATCAGTTGTCAAGAAGCTGACAGCTGCTCACACTGCATATATTATCTAGGTCAGGACAATATATAGCTACCTCAGATCAAATCTTATCTTACTGAATCCCATTCCACAGGAACTATATTGATCCCTAAAAATTTAGCGTTTCCCAATGAATGTAACAATAATTAATAATAATAATAATAATAATAATAATAATAATAATAATAATCACTCCATGTTGAAAGTACAAGCGTACACAAGCAAGCAACCATCTACACAGTAGACCGTGTGCATTGTGTTAGTCTCGCTCCTGCAGCTACACTTTCTTGGATTTATCCAGGGAAGGGGAGACGGTAGGAGGGGGAAGAGGAGTGAAGATATTATACAACTTGAGGGTCACTTTGCAGTCAAGTGTGGGAGAGATTAAGAACAAGTGTGTTTGTCAGCAACTGACGTAATATGTGGGAGAGTTGACTGAGCTGCCACGCTACTGACCTATCACGCAGTTACTGTGCTTTGTGCACTGATGCCTGCCTCATGATCCCACCACCTGTGTCATGATCCCACCACCTGTGTCATGATCCCACCACCTGTGTCATGTTCCCACCACCTGTGTCATGATCCCACCACCTGTGTCATGTTCCACCACCTGTGTCATGTTCCCACCACCTGTGTCATGTTCCCACCACCTGTGTCATGTTCCCACCACCTGTGTCATGTTCCCACCACCTGTGTCATGTTCCCACCACCTGTGTCATGTTCCCACCACCTGTGTCATGTTCCCACCACCTGTGTCATGTTCCCACCACCTGTGTCATGTTCCCACCACCTGTGTCATGTTCCCACCACCTGTGTCATGTTCCCCCACCACCTGTGTCATGTTCCCACCACCTGTGTCATGTTCCCACCACCTGTGTCATGTTCCCACCACCTGTGTCATGTTCCCACCACCTGTGTCATGTTCCCACCACCTGTGTCATGTTCCCACCACCTGTGTCATGTTCCCACCACCTGTGTCATGTTCCCACCACCTGTGTCATGTTCCCACCACCTTCGTCTGTTACAGACACTTCCGTCACCGCGGAACACTGTGCCGTAGTCAATATAAATATTTAAATGTCTGTTAAAGACAACCTCAGCTGGACATTCATCCTCATTGTGTGTGTTTGTGAGTAGAGGCAAGATATGTAAGGCTCTTCAGTATTATAGACAAAAAAGGTAAGAGTACTAATGAGTGAGAGTAAAAGTTTGGGTGCGAGGGAGGTCAGGTGACAGAGAGGTGCTCATCAATAATGAATGTGGGAGCAACACACCTGCTGCTTCACCTCCCACTGGACAGGTGAGCAAGGTAATGGGTGCCACCATGCACGCTCACACACCTTACCTACAGGCATGGCACATCTCTACCCAGGGGTATGTGGAATTCACTGCCTAGGTGGGCAGCTTTCCTGCCCAACTACTGCTGTAGAGCTGCTACTGCCCCCTTCACACGCACTCCACCAGCCGCCATTGCTTCAGAAAGTTACACTTGACCTAAATTATGAGTGTAACTGGGTGAGTGTAACTAGGTGAGTGTAAATAGTGTGATTGTAGGAGTGACGGAGCGTTGAAGTGAGCGTGAAGTGTGTATCCTGAGGGAGAGGTAATGTTACAGTGTTTTGTGTGGCGGGTGTGGCTCACTTCAAGGATACCTGCGTTCCTACACTTGTTCTCTTGTCACACTTCACATGTTGACCCACCCCTAGTATCACCCCGCCCCCGCCACCCACACCATACCCCGCACGCAACCCTTGCATGCCACCCCTTAAATAGCAAACGCCACCTCTCCCTCCCTCCATGTAACAACACAATTGACACAGTTACAACCGTACGCCACCCACACTAACAAGGCTATTTTATCTCTGTAACGACGCAACATATTTTTAAACATAAAACGCAAGTGTATGGAGACCACCGTTCTTAGGAACTACAACAGTCATCTGTCCTACGTTATTTCCCTAAATTACAATTTTTGTAGATATTTAGACCGGGCAGAAACCAAGGAACTGCAATGTGTACGAAAAAGCTCGTTGTATTTTGGAGGACAAGTAGGATGATAATATCGTCATAAATCACTCTCTTTTTTTCCATCCTGTGTGTGAGATAGGTCATGGTGAGCGATGGTAATTCCCAAGTGACAGTAACTGCAGGTGTGTTCCAAGCAATCCTTTAAAGGTACCGTAGTTGTTAAACCTACAGTGGAATGTTTGACGTTATCCTCTTGCAGCCTTACTTAAGTCTCCCCCGCTCAGGATAACACATTTCATTACCTCATCTACATAAGCCATCCCGTGTGATGGAATATGAGAGGGAAACATAGCTAGCTCTTGTTACCACTATGTAACTATCATAGTGCAATCTCACACTCCAGTTTGTATAATTTTGTATAAAAATAGCTACCACCACCCTCACTAAACCCCCACATCTCCAGCCCCCTTCCCCTCCACACAATATTTTATATCTGCTGGCAGTAGATTACCTATGGTGCCCATACTTCACTCTGCTCACTTCCAGTTATACTCTCACTCCAGTCACCTCTTATGCTATACATGAATAATATACAACACCGACAACATAAAGATTTAGACTCATGTCCAACATCTGGGTAACTTTATTTGTAGACGTTTCGCCCTCCAGTGACTCAATACACAATACAAGAACATAATGTGAAGACTGTAGAACTATATACAAAAGATGAGGTAATGAGTCCCTCAGCCTTGGAGCAGCGTAGTCTTGAACACTACGCTGCTCTTCAACTCCAAGGTCGAGGGACTGATTACCTCATCTTTTGTATATAGTTCTAAAGTCTTCACGTTATCTCCTTGTATTGATAAAGCCACTGGATGGCAAAACGTCTACAAATAAAGATACCCAGATGTTGCACATGTGTGTAATTCTTCAAGGTGTTATGCTACTGAGTACATTGTCAGCCACACCACCAAATACTTTCCAATGTATTATCAATTATCTCGCTTTTTTACTTTCCAGAGAACACTCCAAATGTTGTGATGCGCTTCCTGTAGTTTACACGATCTGCCTTTATTCCTGCGGTCAACTTTTGTTATCCAGCTCTCCTGCCTTGCAAGGTGTGAGCACACAACAATACTGTACAGTTATCCAGCTCTCCTGCCTTGCAAGGTGTGAGCACACAACAATACTGTACAGTTATCCAGCTCTCCTGCCTTGCAAGGTGTGAGCACACAACAATACTGTACAGTTATCCAGCTCTCCTGCCTTGCAAGGTGTGAGCACACAACAATACTTACAGTTATCCAGCTCTCCTGCCTTGCGGTACAATACAGCTCTGCTGATGGAGCACACAACAATACTGTACAGTTATCCAGCTCTCCTGCCTTGCAAGGTGTGAGCACACAACAATACTGTACAGTTATCCAGCTCTCCTGCCTTGCAAGGTGTGAGCACACAACAATATTGAAGACCTAGGCAGTACCATCGAGGGAAGGAGGACCTTGGGCGTGACTGCTGCTGCAGGTGACATCAACCATGACCACAAGGTGTGCGTGACCGTGCCCTGCGGTCACGGCAGCCGTGTCAGCCGTGCAGATAAAACAAGGTGTTGGGCAGACTCATCCTAGTGAGTCACACCCACGACCTTGCTCACAACACAAACTTGGCTTACCTTGAAAATTATCCACGTGAAGTAATTTGCTATCAAAATGTGGGTTATCACAGATTGGTACAGCGGAACAATGTTATTACGACTGTGGGAGCGTGAACACTTAACACCTTTACTTATATTGTCAAATGTAAGTCAGTAGTGTGTACTGTGACCACAACACAGGTCAGTAGTGTGTACTGTGACCACAACACAGGTCAGAAGTCAGTAGTGTGTGTTGTGTATACCGTGATCAGTAGCCTGAGTCTCCACCAACATCTGCCTCGTATAGGTTTAGTATCATGCTGGTGTAATGCTCCGGATCGAAGGAACTGAAGCTATACTCTCTCTCCTTGGATTAAACTTGACAATTTCTTATTTCTCAGGCGCTCTTTGACCCCTATGTGTTTAGTACTTCCCTGAATATAATAATAATAATAATAATAATAATAATAATAATATTATTATTATTATTAATACTTCACGCAAATTGCTTTGTTATGCCTACTATCCAATCATACCCAGACCTCCTACCTGTGGGAGATCATCCTGAGAGATATCTCTCCAGTAACAGTAATGTCAATCCTGCTTGAAGAAAACCTTTAAAGGTGACGTAGGTATTGAACTGGTAGCACTGAGTAAACTTGATCACATTCTCCTGGTGCTACTGAAGTCTGGTCAAACTTGTATCCATCAAGTATAAGGTAATGGACACCATCTATACTGACACCTATGTTGAGGCACTCATTACTTATACTGACACCTATGTTGAGGCACTCATTACTTATACTGACACCTATGTTGAGGCACTCATTACTTATACTGACACCTATGTTGAGGCACTCTTTACTTATACTGACACCTATGTTGAGGCACTCATTACTTATACTGACACCTATGTTGAGGCACTCATTACTTATACTGACACCTATGTTGAGGCACTCTTTACTTATACTGACACCTATGTTGAGGCACTCATTACTTATACTGACACCTATGTTGAGGCACTCATTACTTATACTGACACCTATGTTGAGGCACTCATTACTTATACTGACACCTATATTGAGGCACTCTTTACTTATACTGACACCTATATTGAGGCACTCTTTACTTATACTGACACCTATGTTGAGGCACTCATTACTTATACTGACACCTATGTTGAGGCACTCATTACTTATACTGACACCTATGTTGAGGCACTCATTACTTATACTGACACCTATGTTGAGGCACTCATTACTTATACTGACACCTATGTTGAGGCACTCATTACTTATACTGACACCTATGTTGAGGCACTCATTACTTATACTGACACCTATGTTGAGGCACTCATTACTTATACTGACACCTATGTTGAGGCACTCATTACTTCATCTCCAGTTTTAACACCCTCAAATAACCTCTGCATTGAAATTATAAAGTCACTGGTGGGCGAAACGTCTTCATAATAAAGATACCCAGGCAGGTGTTGCACATGTGTCTTATTGATAAACTTGTCGCTATTGTATAACATTACTAATGATATATGCTGTTGTTAATTTGTCTGGGAAAAAATAGCTGCCATGAGTTTTATCCCCCCCCCTCAATGATATATGTATCACTGTATATGTGCTGTATCACACATTCGCCTTTAGCGCTTCTTGTGAGTAAAATAATTATGAAAATGACTATTTAATTTATGTGTGACCAGGTCACCTTCAGGTTATGTTGCTGTGACCAGGTCACCTTCAGGTTATGTTGCTGTGACCAGGTCACCTTCAGGTTATGTTGCTGTGACCAGATCACCTTCAGGTTATGTTGCTGTGACCAGGTCACCTTCAGGTTATGTTGCTGTGACCAGGTCACCTTCAGGTTATGTTGCTGTGACCAGGTCACCTTCAGGTTATGTTGCTGTGACCAGATCACCTTCAGGTTATGTTGCTGTGACCAGGTCACCTTCAGGTTATGTTGCTGTGACCAGGTCACCTTCAGGTTATGTTGCTGTGACCAGGTCACCTTCAGGTTAGCCTGACTAACTTCTCACCTACAATACAATTTGTTGTCATCACATATATTTTGTAATAACTCGTCCTTGAATGTTAGTCTCAAGTTCTCAAATCTTGATGAAACGTTCAAATTGCTTTTACGCCATTAAATCAAGATTGATTGTGCAGAGTGAATCTGTGGTGTGCGTATAGGAGGTGTGTGTGTGTCTGTGGTGTGCGTATAGGAGGTGTGTGTGTGTCTGTGGTGTGCGTATAGGAAGTGTGTGTTTGTCTGTGGTGTGCGTATAGGAAGTGTGTGTGTGGTCATGATGGTGTGCTGTGAGTATAGGAAGTGTGTGTGTGTCTGTGGTGTGCGTATAGGAAGTGTGTGTGTGTCTGTGGTGTGCGTATAGGAAGTGTGTGTGTGTCATGGGTGTGTGTCGTATAGGAAGTGTGTGTCTGTGGGGATAGAAGCTGTGTGTGTCGTGGTGTGGATAGGAAGTGTGTGTTTGTCTGTGGTGTGCGTATAGGAAGTGTGTGTTCTGTGTGCGATAGGAAGTGGTGTGTCGTGGGGCGATAGGAAGTGTGTTTGTCTGTGGTGTGCGTATAGGAAGTGTGTGTGTGTCTGTGGTGTGCGTATAGGAAGTGTGTGTGTGTCTGTGGTGTGCGTATAGGAAGTGTGTGTGTGTCTGTGGTGTGCGTATAGGAAGTGTGTGTTGTGTCTGTGGTGTGGTATAGGAAGTGTGTGTGTGTCTGTGGTGTGCGTATAGGAAGTGTGTGTTTGTCTGTGGTGTGCGTATAGGAAGTGTGTGTTTGTCTGTGGTGTGCGTATAGGAAGTGTGTTGTCTGTGGTGTGCATAGAAGTGTGTGTCTGTGGTGTGCGTATAGGAAGTGTGTGTTTGTCTGTGGTGTGCGTATAGGAAGTGTGGTTTGTCTGTGGTGTGCTATAGGTGTGTGTTGTCTGTGTGCGATAGGAAGTGTGTCTGTGGTGTGTGTATAGGAAGTGTGTGTTTGTCTGTGGTGTGCGTATAGGAAGTGTGTGTGTGTCTGTGGTGTGCGTATAGGAAGGTGTGTTGTCTGTGGTGTGCGTATGGGAAGTGTGTTGTGTCTGTGGTGTGCATAGAAGTGTGGTGTCTGTGGTGTGATGGGAAGTGTGTGTTTGTCTGTGGTGTGCGTATAGGAAGTGTTGTGTCTGTGTGGCTATAGAAGTGTGTGTCTGTGGTGTGCGTATAGGAAGTGTTTTTGTCTGTGGTGTGCGTATAGAAGTGTGTGTGTCTGTGGTGTTATAGGAAGTGTGTGTTTGTCTGTGGTGTGCGTATAGGAAGTGTGTGTGTGTCTGTGGTGTGCGTATAGGAAGTGTGTGTTTGTCTGTGGTGTGCGTATAGGAAGTGTGTGTGTGTCTGTGGTGTGCGTATAGGAAGTGTGTGTTTGTCTGTGGTGTGTGTATAGGAAGTGTGTGTTTGTCTGTGGTGTGCGTATAGGAAGTGTGTGTTTGTCTGTGGTGTGCGTATAGGAAGTGTGTGTGTGTCTGTGGTGTGCGTATAGGAAGTGTGTGTGTGTCTGTGGTGTGTGTATAGGAAGTGTGTGTTTGTCTGTGGTGTGCGTATAGGAAGTGTGTGTTTGTCTGTGGTGTGCGTATAGGAAGTGTGTGTTTGTCTGTGGTGTGCGTATAGGAAGTGTGTGTGTGTCTGTGGTGTGCGTATAGGAAGTGTGTGTGTGTCTGTGGTGTGTGTATAGGAAGTGTGTGTTTGTCTGTGGTGTGCGTATAGGAAGTGTGTGTTTGTCTGTGGTGTGTGTATAGGAAGTGTGTGTGTCTGTGGTGCAAGGAAGTGTGTGTTTGTCTGTGTGTGTATAGGAAGTGTGTGTTTGTCTGTGGTGTGTGTATAGGAAGTGTGTGTTTGTCTGTGGTGTGTGTATAGGAAGTGTGTGTTTGTCTGTGGTGTGTATAGGAAGTGTGTTTGTCTGTGGTGTGTATAGGATGTGTTTTGTCTGTGTGTATAGGAAGTGTGTGTTTTCTGTGGTGTGTTATAGGAAGTGTGTGTGTCTGTGTGTGCGTAGAGGAAGTGTGTGTTTGTCTGTGGTGTGCGTAAGGAAGTGTGTGTGTCTGTGGTGTGCGTAGAGGAAGTGTGTTTGTCTGTGGTATGTGTATAGGAAGTGTGTGTTTGTCTGTGGTGTGTGTATAGGAAGTGTGTGTTTGTCTGTGGTGTGCGTATAGGAAGTGTGTGTGTGTCTGTGGTGTGCGTATAGGAAGTGTGTGTGGGGGGGGAAGGGGGAGAGGAGGTGCCAGACCACAGAGTCCCACACATTAACATGATGCTATAGCTGTGATTGCTTGGTGTGTGTGCGCCTCACCTGTGGTTAAATTATAAGGAATTACCGTGTAAATGGTCGCAAGTAGCAGTGATAGTGTTAGTCACCTGACCTTGTAACTCGCACACCAACTTAATAATATAATACAACCAGGTACGGTATTAATCCCTTCCTCAAACAAACACACACACACACACACACACACACACACAGGGAAATCGACCTGACGACACTGGAGGACAGGAGATAAGGGGGATATGATAACGACATATAAAATACTGAGAAGAATCAACAAGGTGGACAGAGACAGGATGTTCCAGAGATGAGACACAGCAACAAGGGGTCACAGTTGGAAGCTGAAGACTCAGATGAATCACAGGGATGTTAGGAAGTATTTCTTCAGTCATAAAGTTGTCAGGAAGTGGAATAGTCTGGGAAGTAATGTAGTGGAGGCAGGATCCATACAAAGTTTTAAGAAGAGGTATGATAAAGCTCATGGAGCAGGAAAAGTGACCTAGTAGCGGCCACTGAAGAGACTGGGCCAAGAGCTGTGACTCGACCCCTGCAACCACAACTATGTGAGTACACACACACACACACACACACACACACAGGGCATTGAACCGAAGAGCCAGAAATGAATATGCATGGATAAGGAGAGAAGACCAACGTCAATACGAAAATGACACAGAATCAAAAGCCAAATATGGCAAAAAGTTGTTATAGAGCCACATCAGGAGGAAAATAGCAATCAAGGACCAGGTAATCAGGCTGAGGGAGGAAGAAGGGGAGCTCACAGGGAACGATCAGAAAGTATGTAAAGAGCTCAGCTCGTGATTCAGGAAGGTATTCACAGTGGAGACAGAGAGGCTTCCAGTAAACCGAGGGAGTAGTGCACCAGCAAGTGCTGGACACACTGCATACAACCGAGGTGAAGAAACTGCTTGATGAACTATATACCTCGAAGGCGGTAGGCCCAGCTAACATCTCTCCGTGGGTCTTGAGAGAGGCAGCAGATGCACTATGTGTGCCACTAACAATAATCTTCAATAAATCTATTGAAACAGGGCAACTGCCTGAGGTGTAGGAGACAGCAAATGTAGTCCCAATTTTAAAGAAAGAGGAAAGACAGACAGCACTAAACTACAGACTTGTGTCACTGACATGTACAGTACATAAGGTTATGGAGAAAATTATCAGGAGAAAAGTGGTGGAGCACCTAGAAAGAAATGGGCTCATACATGACAACCAGCATGGCTTCAGGGAAAGGAAATCCTGTGTCACAAACCTACTGGAGTTCTACGATAAAGTAACAGAAGACAGGAAAGAGAGGGATGGGTAGGCTGCATCTTCTTGGACTGTAAGAAAGCTTTCGATACAGTACCACACATAGCTAGAGGAGCAGGCAGAAACAGTATGGAAAGTACTGCAATGGATCAGGAAGGAAACAACGTGTACCGGTACGTGATGAGGTGTCAGAGTGGGGTTCCACAAGGGTCATTTCTGGGTCCGGTGCTGTTTCTAGTATATGTGAATGACATGACGTAAGGAATAGAGGTGTCCCGGTTTGCAGACGATGAGAAGCTAATGAAACTACAAGTGGACGAGGATCAGGTAAGACTGCAAAGAGATCTGGACAGGCTGCAACCTGGTCCAACAAATGTTTCCTGGAGTTTAACCTCAGCAAGTGCAAAGTCATGAAGTTTGGGGACGGACAAAGAAGACCACAGACGGAGTACAGCCTAGGAGATCAAAGGCTGCAAAACTCACTCAAAGAAAAGGATCGTGGGGTGAGCATTATAACGAGCACATCTTCTGAGGCGCACATCAACCAAATAACTGCTGCAGCATATGGGCACCTGGCAAACCTAAGAATAGCATTTCGACATCTAAGTAAGAGATTCATTCAAGACACTGTACACTGTGTATGTCAGGCCCATATTGGAGTATGCAGCACCAGTATGGAACCCACACGTGGTCAAACACGTCAAGAAATTATAGAAAATGTAAAGGTTTGTAACAAGACTAGTTCCGGAGCTAAGGTGTATGCCCTACGTGAAGAGGTTAAGGAAAATCAACCTGACGACACTGGAAGACAAGGAGGGATAGAGGGGACATGATATCGACATATAAAATATTGAGAGGAATTGACAAGGTATCCGGATAGGGACAGGATGTTTCAGAGCTGGGACACAGCAACAAGGGGTCACAAATGGAAGTTGAAAACTCAGATGAGATACAGAGATGTTAGGAAGTATTTCTTCAGACACAGAGTTGTCAGGAAGTGTAACAATCTGGAGAGTGATGTAGTGGAGGCAGGATCCATACATAGCTTTAAGAAGAGGTTCCATTAAGCTCATTGAGAAGGGAGAGAGTGGACCTACTACGACCAGCGAAAAGGTGGAGCCACGAGTTATGAATCGACCCCTGCAACCAAAACAAGGTAAGTACAACTAGGTGAGTACAGACACACACATGCTTACATTTGCCCATCAATCAAGCAGCGACCGACCGCTAACTACATTTCCCATTCTGTGGTACAGGAAGGTGGCAGCCAGTCCTCAACCAGACAGTCACTTTTTAAATGCGCTTGTCAGCTAAAATACATTGGCCGTCTTCAAAGCGAAAGTTGTTTGTGTTAAGAACGCGCGCGCGCGCGCGCACACACACACACACACACACACACACACACACACACACACACACACACACACACTTGTGATATAACCTCTCACCGCTTTCCAGAATCCTACACTCGAAAACTAGCCAGCAGGATCAACCAGGTTGTTGTGGCAGCAGAATAACAAACGTTAATCATTAGGACGGTTACACGTGTTTAATGACGAGGACACGTGCTTAGCGATAAGGACATGGGTTTTGCGATCTTGACACGTATTTTAAGACAAGGACACATGTTCTGGGACGAGAGCACGTATATTTTTTCAGCGTATCATGAGTTGTGAGTGGCGTATGAGGGCGTATGCGGGCGTAACAAGGCACTAGTGTCGCTGCTCACCTGGACAAGGTCGCCACCCACGCTAGCGTAGACACACGCCACGTGCCAAGGTTGTCACTACACACACGCGGCACGCGCCTACTTGATCACACCCGCTGTGGGTACTGGTGGTCGTGTGTGTGTGTGTGTGTGTGTAGAGGAACCACACCAAGTATACAGGGAACACCGTGTATACAGGAACCACACTATATGAGCAGGAACCACACCGTGTGTACAGGAACCACACTATGTGTACAGGAACCACACTGTATGTACAGGAACCACACCGTGTGTACAAGATGATAGCCACCTCTACACCAACTTTCCTTCCAATGCCACATTTAATCTCCAGATTTAAACCGAACGTGATAAATTTTCCGCACTGTAAATATGAATTGTGGGCGTGACGGTGGTGGATGAAGGCGGCCCCGCCCACAGTCCTTGAGCGGGCGTGGGCTGAGGGTGTGTGGGCGGGGACTGACACTCACACTGCCTCAACACTCCAAGAACACCAACAACAATAACTTCAATAATGAAGGCAAGCAACGCACCTCCGTGTTTACTAAACTTGCAACTATCACTGGACGAGTCAGAACACCAGCCTGCACAGCCACCAGTGACCTTACTGGACGAGTCAGAACACCAGCCTGCACAGCCACCACTGACCTTACTGGACGAGTCAGAACACCAGCCTGCACAGCCACCACTGACCTTATTGTCCTCTTACTGAACGTTAAGGTTCACTCCTCTATACCTGAGACACAAGGTTCAGTCCTCTATACCAGACACACAAGGTCCAGTCCTCTATACCAGACACACAAGGTCCAGTCCTCTATACCTGAAGGATAACAAAGATGAGTGTCACACGGGGTAACTCCCACACAGTGCAGACACAGGTGTCACACGGGGTAACTCCCACACGTTGTAAACACAGGTGTCACACGGGGTAACTCCGACACAGTGTAGACAAAGGTGTCACACGGGGTAACTCCCACACAGTGTAGACACAGGTGTCACACGGGGTAACTCCCACACAGTGCAGACACAGGTGTCACACGGGGTAACTCCCACACAGTGCAGACACAGGTGTCACACGGGGTAACTCATACACAGTGAAGACACAGGTGTCACACGGGGTAACTCCCACACGTTGTAAACACAGGTGTCACACGGAGTAACTCCGACACAGTGTAGACAAAGGTG
>WNWK01000654.1:220000-285000 GCA_009830355.1 Cherax destructor | reverse complement strand
TTAAGACCAAGCAAAGGAAAACAACAGACCATTAAGACCAAAGGAAAACAACAGACCATTAAGACCAAAGGAAAACAACAGACCATTAAGACCAAAGGAAAACAACAGACCATTAAGACCAAAGGAAAACAACAGACCATTAAGACCAAAGGAAAACAACAGACCATTAAGACCAAAGGAAAACAACAGACCATTAAGACCAAAGAAAACAACAGACCATTAAGACCAAAGGAAAACAACAGACCATTAAGACCAACAAGGAAAACAACAGACCATTAAGACCAAAGGAAAACAACAGACCATTAAGACCAAAGGAAAACAACAGACCATTAAGACCAAACAAAGAAAAACAACAGACCATTAAGACCAAACAAAGAAAAACAACAGACCATTAAGACCAAACAAAGAAAAACAACAGACCATTAAGACCAAACAGAAAACAACAGACCATTAAGACCAAGAAACAACAGACCATATTTTGACAAGAAAACAACAACCATTAAACTTCTGAAATACTAAAGAATTAACCAATTTGGAAATATTATTACTGACCATTAAGACAAAGGAAACAACTTTTCTGTAATTAAAAGGAAAAATACTAGTCTTTAAACAAATTTTGAATAGACGACATTTGACATTAAGTAAAGTAAGACTGACTTGTTCTTGATACAATTAAGTAAAAAGTAAGACATGACTTGTTCTTTGATAATTAAAGAGGTTTCGAAGTAAGACTGACTTGTTCTTTGATAATAAAGTAGGAAGAAGACTGACTTGTTCTTTGATAATTAAAGAGGCGAAGTAAGACTGACTTGTACTTGATAATTAAAGTAGGAAGTAAGACTGACTTGTCTTGATAATTAAAGTAGTTTTGAAGTAAGACTGACTTGTTCTTTGATAATTAAAGTAGGTTTCAAGTAAGACTGACTTGTTCTTTGATAATTAAGTAGGAAGTAAGACTGACTTGTTCTTTGATAATTAAAAGTAGGTTTGAAGTAAAGACTGACTTGTACTTTGATAATTACAGTGAAGTAAGACTGACTTGTTCTTTGATAATTAAAGTAGGAAGTAAGACTGACTTGTTCTTTGATAATTAAAGTAGGTTTCTGAAGTAAGACTGACTTGTTCTTTGATAATTAAAGTAGGAAGTAAGACTGACTTGTTCTTTGATAATTAAAGTAGAAAGTAAGACTGACTTGTTCTTTGATAATTAAAGCAGGTTTCTGAAGTAAGACTGACTTGTACTTTGATAATTAAAGTAGAAAGTAAGACTGACTTGTTCTTTGATAATTAAAGTAGGAATTAAGACTGACTTGTTCTTTGATAATTAAAGTAGGAAGTAAGACTGACTTGTTCTTTGATAATTAAAGTAGGTTTCTGAAGTAAGACTGACTTGTACTTTGATAATTAAAGTAGGAATTAAGACTGACTTGTTCTTTGATAATTAAAGTAGGAAGTAAGACTGACTTGTTCTTTGATAATTAAAGTAGGTTTCTGAAGTAAGACTGACTTGTTCTTTGATAATTAAAGTAGGAATTAAGACTGACTTGTTCTTTGATAATTAAAGTAGGAAGTAAGACTGACTTGTTCTTTGATAATTAAAGTAGGAAGTAAGACTGACTTGTTCTTTGATAATTAAAGCAGGTTTCTGAAGTAAGACTGACTTGTACTTTGATAATTAAAGTAGAAAGTAAGACTGACTTGTTCTTTGATAATTAAAGTAGGAATTAAGACTGACTTGTTCTTTGATAATTAAAGTAGGTTTCTGAAGTAAGACTGACTTGTTCTTTGATAATTAAAGTAGGAAGTAAGACTGACTTGTTCTTTGATAATTAAAGTAGAAAGTAAGACTGACTTGTTCTTTGATAATTAAAGTAGAAAGTAAGACTGACTTGTTCTTTGATAATTAAAGTAGGAATTAAGACTGACTTGTTCTTTGATAATTAAAGTAGGAAGTAAGACTGACTTGTTCTTTGATAATTAAAGTAGGTTTCTGAAGTAAGACTGACTTGTTCTTTGATAATTAAAGCAGGTTTCTGAAGTAAGACTGACTTGTTCTTTGATAATTAAAGTAGGAAGTAAGACTGACTTGTTCTTTGATAATTAAAGTAGGAAGTAAGACTGACTTGTTCTTTGATAATATAAAACATTTATCTCAACTGCCGTGTCAACCTACTTGTAAACACAGCTGCGTTAGTGTTTGTAGTTCCTGGGAACTACTGGGTTCCAACATATGTGGCACTACTGGGTCCCAAGATATGTGGCACTACTGGGTCCCAAGATATGTTGCACTACTGGGTCCCAACATATGTTGCACTACTGGGTCCCAAGATATGTGGCACTACTGGGTTCCAAGATATGTGGCACTACTGGGTCCCAAGATATGTGGCACTGTATACCAAGTATACGTCCAGTACAACCTTTACCTTGTATACAAAGCCAATTATCAAGTTACATTTTTCATTTTTTTTTTATCCTTGACTCATTTGAGATTCTAGGTGAGCCTAGAACATTTGAGATTCTAGGTGAGCCTAGAACATCCGAGATTCTAGGTGAACCTAGAACATCCGAGATTCTAGGTGAACCTAGAACATCTGAGATTCTAGGTGGACCTAGAACATCTGAAATTCTAGGTGGACCTAGAACATCTGAGATTCTAGGTGGACCTAGAACATCTGAGATTCTAGGTGGACCTAGAACATCTGAGATTCTAGGTGGACCTAGAACATCTGAGACTCTAGGTGGAGGTAGAACTTATTGGAACGTTCTTGGCACACTGTGTTCAGCGAGTAATCCTGGACAACTAGTAAGACTCAAGAGTCTCAACCTTCACTAAGAGTAATCCTGGCCAACTAGTAAGACTCAAGAGTCTCAACCTTCACTAAGAGCTTCACAATATTTAAAGCTGGAAAATTAAAAAAAAAATTGAAGTCAGTCCTTACTTTTTTGTGTAGGATTTCCTTTTTGACCCGAAATGTTTCATGTGTCGAAAAATTATATATTCGTGATTAGGAAGTGAAGTTATACCTACTGAAGTGTATAGTCCCACATTATACCTACTGAAGTGTATAGTCCCACATTATACCTACTGAAGTGTATAGTCCCACATTATACCTACTGAAGTGTATAGTCCCACATTATACCTACTGAAGTGTATAGTCCCACATTATACCTACTGAAGTGTATAGTCCCACATTATACCTACTGAAGTGTATAGTCCCACATTATACCTACTGAAGTGTATAGTCCCACATTATACCTACTGAAGTGTATAGTCCCACATTATACCTACTGAAGTGTATAGTCCCACATTATACCTACTGAAGTGTATAGTCCCACATTATACCTACTGAAGTGTATAGTCCCACATTATAACTACTGAAGTGTATAGTTGCACATTATACCTACTGAAGTGTATAGTCCCACATTATACCTACTGAAGTGTATAGTCCCACATTATACCTACTGAAGTGTATAGTCCCACATTATACCTACTGAAGTGTATAGTCCCACATTATACCTACTGAAGTGTATAGTTGCACATTATACCTACTGAAGTGTATAGTTGCACATTATACCTACTGAAGTGTATAGTCCCACATTATACCTACTGAAGTGTATAGTCCCACATTATACCTACTGAAGTGTATAGTCCCACATTATACCTACTGAAGTGTATAGTTGCACATTATACCTACTGAAGTGTATAGTTGCACATTATACCTACTGAAGTGTATAGTCCCACATTATACCTACTGAAGTTAATATATATAGTTGCACATTATACCTACTGGAGCTTACAGCTGCAGTAAGAACTTATGCTTTATTGTAAAATATACTTAAATTATTCAATTCTAGCAGATATACCTGACAAAGTATAAGCTAGTGTTGTGAAGGAATATAACAGTATATTCTACAAGCTGGTCCTCCAGTTTGACCAGCAATGTTTCAGGAATGCAACAAATACTTGTAGTTCGTAATGGTTTGTTTTTCTCTCAGTGTTCGGTGAGTATACTGAATATACGGTGCCTCGTGGCCTGGTGGCTAAAGCTCTCGCTTCACACGGCGAGAGTTTGGGTTCGATTCCCGGCGAGGGTAGAAATATTGGGCGTGTTTCTTTACACCGGTTGTCTATCTTCACTCACCAGTAAAATGGGCACCTGGGTGTTTGTCGACTGGTGTGGGTCGCATCCTGGGACAAAACTGACCTAATTTGCGGGAAATGCTGTCAACATCAGTGTGGTGACTCAACATCACTGTGGTGACTCAACATCAGTGTGGTGACTCAACATCAGTGGTGAGTCAACATAAGTGTGTGACTCAACATCAGTGGTGAGTCAATATCAGTGTGGTGAGTCAACATCAGTGTGGTGACTCAACATCAGTGGTGAGTCAACATCAGTGTGGTGACTCAACATCAGTGTGATGACTCAACATCAGTGTAGTTAGTCAACATCAGTGTGATGACTCAACATCAGGTGGTGACTCAACATCAGTGTGGTGACTAACATTAGTGTGATGACTCAACATCAGTGTGGTTAGCAACATCAGTGTGGTGATGTCACATCAGTGTGGTGTGTCATCACTGGGATCAACATCAGTGTGGTGACTCAACATCAGTGTGGTGAGTCAACATCAGTGTGATGACTCAACATCAGTGTGGTGACTCAACATCAGTGTGGTGAGTCAACATCAGTGTGGTGACTCAACATCAGTGTGGTGAGTCAACATCAGTGTGGTGAGTCAACATCAGTGTGGTGACTCAACATCAGTGTAGCGAGTCAACATCAGTGTGGTGATCAACATCAGTGTGGTGACTCAACATCAGTGTGGTGATCAACATCAGTGTGATGACTCAACATCAGTGTGTGACTCAACATCAGTGTGGTGATCAACATCAGTGTGGTGACTCAACATCAGTGTGGTGAGACAACATCAGTGTGGTGATTCAACATCAGTGTGGTGATTCAACATCAGTGTGGTGACTCAACATCAGTGTGGCTGAGTCAACATCAGTGTGGTGATTCAACATCAGTGTGGTGACTCAACATCAGTGTGGTGAGTCAACATCAGTGTGATGACTCAACATCAGTGTGATGACTCAACATCAGTGTGGTGAGTCAACATCAGTGTGGTGACTCAACATCAGTGTGGTGAGTCAACATCAGTGTGGTGAGTCAACATCAGTGTGGTGACTCAACATCAGTGTGGTGAATCAACATCAGTGTGGTGACTCAACATCAGTGTGGTGAGTCAAAATCAGTGTGGTGAGTCAACATCAGTGTGGTGACTCAACATCAATGGTGAGTCAACATCAGTGTGGTGAATCAACATCAGTGGGGTGAGTCAACATCAGTGTGGTGAGTCAACATCAGTGGGGTGAGTCAACATCAGTGTGGTAAGTTAACATCAGTGTGGTGAGTCAACATCAGTGTGGTGAGTCAACATCAGTGTGGTGACTCAACACCAGTGGTGAGTCAACATCAGTGTGGTGAGTCAACATCAGTGTGGTGAGTCAATATCAGTGGGGTGAGTCAACATCAGTGTGGTGAGTCAACGTCAGTGTGGTGAGTCAAAGTTTTGTTCATGGTAGTTCATAGAATAAAAAGTCTTTTTGAGTAATAATTTATGATTTCGTAGATGGTTTGTCTTTAACCTAGCATCTTGATAAAGTGTCTGCCACAGCAACAAAGTGTCTGCCACAACAACAAAGTGTCTGCCACAGCAACAAAGTGTCTGCCACAGCGACAAAAGTGTCTGCCACAGCAACAAGTGTCTACACAGCAACAAAGTGTCTCACCACAAAGGTTACAAAGTCTACAGCAACAAAGTGTCTGCCACAGCAACAAAGTGTCTGCCACAGAAACAAAGTGTCTGCCACAGCAACAAAGTGTCTGCCACAGCAACAAAGTGTCTGCCACAGCAACAAAGTGTCTGCCACAGCAACTGGATGTAGTTTAAGGCATTTTAAGCTAGAAATTAATTAGCTATACGTTCTTGGCGAAATTTTAAAATAGTCAACATGATAATAATTTAAAGTGGTTAATGTATACAGGTGGACTGCAGGATGCAGGTAAACTTACTCTTAATTACCATTTTAAAAAGCTGTCGCTTCTTTGAGGTAAAAATTGTTTATCGCGAGGAGAATAAAGATATTGGTAAGATAAAATAAATATTAAGAAATCAACAAAGGTCATAATGTATGTATGTAACCTGGTTGAAGTGAACAGTAAAGTCTGACCCCAGGTCAGGACGCCAGGGTAGAAACCCTCTGGAAAGACGTGAATCATACAGGTATATCAGATATAAGCTCTTGGACGCTGGGCACCTTAAGCTGAAGCATCATCTTTGTTAATACCCTTAATTATATTCCCTAACTAAACCTGCCCACAAGTTTAGAACAAGACACACTAATGTCTTACACTGAGTAAACACAATTTTCTGGGATGGAAGCTCAGTTCATTTACCAATATATCCTATAACTTGGTTTCCTTTCTTTACACTGCCTGGGCACACTGCCTGGGCACACTGCCTGGGCACACTGCCTGGGCACACTGCCTGGGCACACTGCCTGGGTACACTGCCTGGGCACACTGCCTGGGTACACTGCCTGGGCACACTGCCTGGGCACACTGCCTGGGTACACTGCCTGGGCACACTGCCTGGGCACACTGCCGGCAGCATGCCGGGCACACTGCCTGGGACACTGCCGGGCACACGCGGACACTGCCTGGGCACAGCCCTGGGCCACTGCCTGGGCACACTGCCTGGGACACCGGGCACACTGCCGGCACACTGCCAGCACACTGCCTGGGTACACTGCCTGGGCACACTGCCTGGGCACACTGCCTGGGTACACTGCCTGGGCACACTGCCTGGGCACACTGCCTGGGCACACTGCCGGGCACACTGCCTGGGCCACTGCCTGGGCACACTGCCTGGGCACACTGCCGGGCACTGCCTGGGACGCCTGGGACACTGCCGGGCACACTGCCTGGGACACTGCCTGGGCACACTGCCTGGGACCGCACTGCCTGGGACACGCCGGGACACTGCCTGGGCACACTGCCGGGACACTGCCTGGGACACTGCCTGGGACACTGCCGGGACACTCCGGGCACACTGCCTGGGCACACTGCCTGGGCACACTGCCTGGGCACACTGCCTGGGCACACTGCCTGGGCACACTGCCTGGGCACACTGCCTGGGCACACTGCCTGGGTACACTGCCTGGGCACACTGCCTGGGCACACTGCCTGGGCACACTGCCTGGGTACACTGCCTGGGCACACTGCCTGGGTACACTGCCTGGGTACACTGCCTGGGTACACTGCCTGGGCACACTGCCTGGGTACACTGCCTGGGTACACTGCCTGGGCACACTGCCTGGGTACACTGCCTGGGTACACTGCCTCGGGACACTGCCGTCACTGCCGGCACACTGCCTGGGCACACTGCCTGGGTACACTGCCTGGGTACACTGCCTGGGACACTGCCTGGGACACTGCCTGGGACACTGCCTGGGCACACTGCCTGGGTACACTGCCTGGGTCACACTGCCTGGGTCACCTGCCGGGCACACTGCCTGGGTACACTGCCTGGGCACACTGCCTGGGACCGCCTACACTGCCTGGGTACACGCCTGGGTACACTGCCTGGGCACACTGCCTGGGCACACTGCCTGGGTACACTGCCTGGGCACACTGCCTACTGGGCTACACATTATTGACCGCTATTACTTCAAGACTTCCTTCACTTGGCTTTACTAACATCTATGTTCACATAAGTTTTCTTTGGCTTCACTTGTTTCCTTTTACCCAACTTTTATTTACATTTTTGTCTCCGATACTTCCACTGTATGTACACCCAACCCATCAGTTTAAAGTTTTCTATAATAATAATAATAATAATAATAATAATTAATAGTAATAATCTCCAATATATATTTTTTTGCACTTGTGTGTACTAAAACTGACGTGTGATTTATTAAGGTATCCAAGCGAGGTTGGAATCTCGTAGGCTGAAGTAATGATGATAGTGTGGTGAGTGTTGTTGCCGTGGTGCTGTGTTGATAGTGCAGAGCACATGCTACTGTCACTGTGGCTGACGTATATCAAGACTAATAGTAGTCTATCAATAATAGGATAGTGGCAGCAGGTGTGAGGGACACTCACGGCGGAACACTTCAAGGCTAATTCATAGATTTTATACACATGTGACTGCAAATTCCTGCGTTTAGTGTCACATGGTTGATCTCAACACGTCAGGGACGTGAGTGTGAGACGAGGGGAAGGAAGGGGAGGGAAAAAAGGGGAAGGGTGAGAGGAAGAAAGGAAGCTTACCATTGGCCGTGATGTAGTTGGAGGTAAAATGGAGGTTGTGGTGGAGGTTATGATGGAGGTGCTGATCCCAGAGGGGCACTGCCGCCAGGTCCTCCATGGTGAGGGTGTCGGCAGGGTGGTGGTGCCCCCCCAGCATGCCCTGCGACATGGTGTGCCTCCCTCAACGTGCCCTACACCGCCGCCTTGCCAGGGAGTCACCAAGGGTATCAAACCATAGCTGCAGCGGTGACGGGGCACCCTGTCTGCCCTCCCAACACTGTGGTCAGTTGGGATGAGGCATGGGGTGTATGTTTGGTGTAGTGGCAGGGTGTCGGGGGTGAGAGTAGTGGGTGAGAGGAGAGTGGCAGGGGTTAGAATGACCACGTGGCAAGACCATCACTCACGGTGTCACCTTCACCTGACCAAGCTTCATGCCACCACCACCACAACACCTCAACTCTCACATGTTGCCTTCAACATGTGTTTGCGTCTAACATCGCTGATCCTCACTACAACTGTTCCGTCAGTGACGTCACCAGTACGTCATGAAGCGGCACACCCGTATGGGTCATTCAGAGTAATGTTAACACTTTACTCTTTATGATGAGGATGATACGGCACTAACATCAGTGATAGCTGGGGTAGCGGAGATGATAGCTGGGGTAGCGGAGACTCCTGATGGTGGTAGCTGGGGTAGCGGGGACTCCTGATAATGGTAGCTGGGGTAGTGGGGACTCTTGATGGTAGGAGCTGGGGTAGCGGGGACTCCTGATGGTCTACCTGGAGGGTATTCCGGGGATCAACGCCCCCGCGGCCTGGTCCACGACCAGGCCTCCCGGTGGTAGCTGGGGTAGCGGGGACTCCTGATGGTGGTAGCTGGGGACTCCTGATGGTGGTAGCTGGGGACTCCTGATGGTGGTAGCTGGGGACTCCTGATGGTGGTAGCTGGGGACTCCTGATGGTGGTAGCTGGGGACTCCTGATGGTGGTAGCTGGGGACTCCTGATGGTGGTAGCTGGGGACTCCTGATGGTGGTAGCTGGGGACTCCTGATGGTGGTAGCTGGGGACTCCTGATGGTGGTAGCTGGGGACTCCTGATGGTGGTAGCTGGGGACTCCTGATGGTGGTAGCTGGGGACTCCTGATGGTGGTAGCTGGGGACTCCTGATGGTGGTAGCTGGGGACTCCTGATGGTGGTAGCTGGGGACTCCTGATGGTGGTAGCTAGAATAGCGGGGTCTTGATAGCTGTAACTAACGCATCAGAGGTCAGCTGGAGAGGCAGTGTGAGTGACTTGGACGATCAGTACACGTGGTCAGGTAGTGGGTGGTGGTGGGGTAGTGGGCGGCGGTGGGTGGGTGGGTGTGGCAGAAAGAGAGTGCTCACATGGGTAACATCATGTGGTGAGACTCAGGATCCCTGCCACACACAACACATGAACAACATTAGTGTGTGGCTGCAACATTTCCTCAGCACCACCATGTTGTCATGCCGCTGGAGAATACCCTGCTGAACACACACCCTGCTGAGCACACACCCTGCTGTGCACACACCCTGCTGAGCCAACTTCAACACTGGCAGGGTCTCTGGCATTAAGTTTGTGTTTGTGGGTGGGCTGCGGGCGGGCGGGTGTGAGGGTGGTGAGAGCGGCGGGTGACCGTGAGTTAGGGTGGATGTGCACACACTGAGGGGAACCTGGCTCAGTGTCCCCTCTCTCTCTCTGCCTCACCCGCCAGCCAGCCCGCCATGCCTCTCAAGCGGCCGCCATCTCTCCCCTCAGCCCCGCCCCCTCCTCCTCCACCCCCACCCCCTTCATCAACACACTCACACACACTGATACACTTACACTACCTCATGAGGAAGACTATGGGTGTGTCATGCAGTGTGCAGGTCAGCAGAGGCTGCTTCACCTACCACAACAGTCAAACAATATCAAAATACCGGTTACAAGGAAGCGTGTGTGCCCTTCTTGCCTAGGGAAGGCAGTATATGTGTCCTTCTTGCCTGGGGGAGGCGGCACGTGTGTCCTTCTTGCCTGGGGGAAGGCGGCGTGTGTGCCCTTCTTGCTTAGAGTGCCATAGTGCCTGGGAGCAGCGTAGCACTACGCTACACTTGCCCTCCATAACGATCACGCCCCTCTTGCCCGCAACCCAGCCATTATCTGCCCACACCTGTACCGCTGTCGAATATTCCCACGTTACTGTGTGGAGGGTTATCCTCGCTCAGGGGCCTTCTCTTATCCTCACTTAGGGGCCCTCCCCTATCCTCACTTAGGGGCCCTCCCCTATCCTCACTTAGGGGGTCCTCCCCTATCCTAGCATAGGGGCAATCCCCTATCATCGCTTAGGGGCTCTCCCCTATCCTCGCTTAAGGATCCTCCCCTATCCTCGTTCAGGGGCCCTTTCCTATCTTCGCTAAGGGGCCCGCCCCTATCTTCGCTAAGGGGCCCGCCCCTATCTTCGCTTAAGGGTTCTCCTGTATCCTCGCTTAAGGACCCTCCCCTATCATCACTCAGGCGCCCTCCCAATCATCGCTCAGGGGCCTTCTCCTATCCTCACTGATGGATCTTAGATGGTTATCCTCACTGAAAGTGTATAATAGGTTATCCTCGCTGAGGGGCCCTATATGGTTATCCTTGCTGATAGGCTCTAGCAAGACATCCTCGTTGATGGGCCCAAGTAGGTTATCCTCGCTGAGTGACCATAACGGGTTATCCTCGCTGAGTGACCATAACGGGTTATCCTCGCTGAGTGACCATAACGGGTTATCCTCGTTGAGTGACCATACGGGTTTCGCTGAGGGGCCACCGTCGACACCTCCCTCTCCTAACGTGCTAAACCAGGACAGGCCACTCAGCGAGCCTCAAAACACTATCTCCGCCTAATCACTTATTTATAGAATTTTTCAAGGATTTCCGTCCAGAGGATGAAATCAATTGCAGATGTTTTACGGCTGGCAGGGCGTGAATGGTGCCGTCAGTGAGGGGGTGACTGAGTGGGGAGGTGACTGCGTGAGTGGGGAGGTGACTGTATGAGTGGGGAGGTGACTGCATGAGTGATGAGTGGGGAGGTGACTGAGTGGGGGGATGTGACTGTATGAGTGGGGAGGTGACTGTATGAGTGGGGAGGTGACTATGAGTGGGGAGGTGACTGCATGAGTGGGGAGGTGACTGCATGAGTGGGGAGGTGACTGTATGAGTGGGGAGGTGACTGCATGAGTGATGAGTGGGGAGGTGACTGAGTGGGGAGGTGACTGAGTGGGGAGGTGACTGAGTGGGGAGGTGACTGAGTGGGGGAGGTGACTGTATGAGTGGGGAGGTGACTGAGTGAATGGGGAGGTGACTGTATGAGTGGGGAGGTGACTGCATGAGTGATGAGTGGGGAGGTGATTGAGTGGGGAGGTGACTGAGTGGGAGGGGAGGTGACTGTATGAGTGGGGAGGTGACTGTATGAGTGATGAGTGGGGGAGGTGACTGCATGAGTGGGGAGGTGACTGTATAAGTGGGGAGGTGACTGTATGAGTGGGGAGGTGACTGTATGAGTGGGGGAGGTGACTGTATGAGTGGGGTGGGGAGGTGACTGTATGAGTGGGGGTGAGGAAAGTGACTGCATGAGTGGGGTGGAGGTGACTGCATGAGTGGGGAGGTGACTGTATGAGTGGGGGAGGTGACTGTATGAGTGGGGGAGGTGACTGTATGAGTGGGGAGGTGACTGTATGAGTGGGGGTGAGGAAAGTGACTGCATGAGTGGGGTGGAGGTGACTGCATGAGAGGGTGGGGTGGAGGTGACTGCATGAGGGGGTGGGGGTGGAGGTGACTGCATGAGGGGGTGGGGGTGGAGGTGACTGCATGAGGGGGCTGGGGGGAGGTGATCAACTAGTATAGTAGTAACACCATCATAGTCTCTTTATCCCCCTCGACCCACCGTCAACATTAACTCTCCTTAACTAAAACTTTTCAACTCTCAACCTCACTAACACTCCTGTCTACACTCACTTTCCCCCCCCCCTCTCTCTCCATGGCATGGTGTAGGACACGTGCCGCGTGCATCACACGCCCCCAGGCACGTGTCCAACACTACGATACATAAGATCATTTTGTTTACCCTCGCTTGTTGTTACAAGATGACACACACTCACATGTACACAAGTACACTCACATGCACACCCACAAGTACACTCACATGTGCACCCACAAGTTCACTCACATGTACACCCACAAGTTCACTCACATGTACACCCACAAGTTCACTCACATGTACACCCACAAGTTCACTCACATGTACACCCACAAGTTCACTCACATGTCACCCACAAGTTCACTCACATGTACACCCACAAGTTCACTCAGCATAGCACCCACAAGTTCACTCACATGTACACCCACAAGTTCACTCACATGTACACCCACAAGTTCACTCACATGACACCCACAAGTTCACTCACATGTACACCCACAAGTTCACTCACATGTCACCCACAAGTTCACTCACATGTACACCCACAAGTTCACTCACATGTACACCCACAAGTTCACTCACATGTACACCCACAAGTTCACTCACATGTACACCCACAAGTTCACTCACATGTACACCCACAAGTTCACTCACATGTACACCCACAAGTACACTCACATGTACCCCAAGTTCACTCACATGTCACCCACAAGTTCACTCACATGTACACCCACAAGTTCACTCACATGTACACCCACAAGTTCACTCACATGTACACCCACAAGTTCCCTCACATGTACACAAGTTCACTCACATGTACACCCACAAGTTCACTCACATGTACACCCACAAGTTCACTCACATGTACACCCACAAGTTCACTCACATGTACACCCACAAGTTCACTCACATGTACACCCACAAGTTCACTCACATGTACACCCACAAGTTCACTCACATGTACACCCACAAGTTCACTCACATGTACACCCACAAGTTCACTCACATGCACACCCACAAGTATACTCACGTGTACACCCACAAGTGCACTCATATGCAAACCCACAAGTACACTCACATGTACACCCACAAGTATACTTACATGTACACCCACAAGTACACGCACATGTACACCTACAAGTACACTTACATATACACTCACAAGTACACTCACATGTACACTTATATACACCCACAAGTACACGCACATGTACACCTACAAGTACACTTTCATGTACACTTATATACACCCACAAGTACACTTACATATACACAAGTACACTCACATGTACACCCACAAGCACATTCACATATACACTCAAGTACATCCACAAGGTTAGCTTAGGTTACATTAGCTTAACTTTGGTTAGCTTAGTTTAGCTTAGGTTAAAGTTAACATACATATTAACTTATATTTCCGTAGTTAACTAGCAATACGGAAGTATAACAAACACGTCTGGCAACATGGGGAGACGACTGTTATACGTCTGGGAGAGTGGAGAGACGACTGCTATACGTCTGGCAGCGTGGAGAGACGACTGCTATACGTCTGGCAGTGTGAAGAGACGACTGGTATACGTCTGGCAGTGTGAAGAGACGACTGGTATACGTCTGGCAGCGTGGAGAGACGACTGATATACGTCTGGCAGCGTGGAGAGACGACTGCTATACGTCTCTCTTCCCTATTCTCAGTATCATCCTCCTCTTCCCTGCTTCCTCCAGTCATCAGAGTCTTGCTCCTCCTTATACTTACAGTTATCTTATGCACTGACTTCTCCCAGCTTCATATTACAAACCTACCTACTCCTCCTCCTATTCGTCTCTCTCCTTGTGCACCTTCGCTTCCTGAGCCTTTACGAGGACTAGTGAGGGAGATGAGGGGGGTGAGGTGTTAATCCACCCCCTCCCCTCCTGAGGTGGTGCCAGATGTGGGGAGGAAGGAAGTGTTGGCAAGGGAGAGGCAAGGTGAAGAGAGGGAGGCAAGAAAGTGGAGAGCTAACAAGGAAAAGTAAAGAAAGTGACAAAATAGGAGAAGTGAAGTAAAAGGAGGTGAGGGAGGAATGGGCGAAGGAGTGAATGGGTGAGGGAGGGAATGAGTGAGGGGTGAGGGGGAAGGGAAGAGTGGCTGGTAGGTAAGAGCAGGTAATTTAGCAACTTTACCTGACGTTTTTGTGTTGAGTATGAGGGTGGGTGGTAGTTGGGTGGGTGGGTGGGTTGTGTCTGATAGATGGGTGGTGGTGGGGTGGGTGAGGCTTGTTGAGTGACAGGTCAGGAAGCTACAAGCTTCTTCAACCTTCTTTTTGAAGGATTTCTCCTTCATTTTCCTGGCCTGAGGGACAGTGTATGCGGAGTGGGGCGGGGGAGTGGGGCAGGGGGAGTGGGGCAGGGGGAGTGGGGCAGGGGGAGTGAGGGTGGGGGAGTGGGGCAGGGGGAGTGGGGCAGGGGGAGTGGGGCAGGGTTAGTGGGGCAGGGGGAGTGAGGGTGGGGGAGCGGATAGGGAGGAAAAACTCGAGAAAGTCCATTTTCTCGCTAAATTTCAGCGGGAAACTTCTGAACTTTGACACAGCTCCTGGCTGTTTAACTGCTTGTTTGACTAACTGCTTGTTTAACCAACTGCTTGTTTGGCTAACTGCTTGTTTAACTAACTGCTTGTTTAACTAACTGCTTGTTTAACTAACTGCTTGTTTGGCTAACTGCTTGTTTAACTGTTTGACTGATTGCGAGTTAGGTAAAAGGACACATGTGCAACTAATGTGACATATTATTGCAGCAACATTTCGCTCTCTACAAGCATGACCAAGCTCCCGGAGAGCGAAACGTTGTTACAATAAAATGTCGCATTACACATGTGTCCTTTTACCTAACATATTGTCGGTAATTATATTACGACTGACTGTCTGCCTCCCTGTTTGAATGACTGGCTGTTTTAACAGGCTGACTTTCTGTTTTAACAGGCTGACTGACTGTTTAGCTACCTGGCTTACTGTTTAGGTGACTTATTGAGTAGGGAATGTGGTGGGTGAAGTCATGTAACCATGGACTGTGGCACACTTCACCCCCGGCACCACAATAACGCCAACAGCCAAGCTAACTGCTGTGATTGTCTAGCTATTGTTGCTATTATGGAAGGGGGAGGGGGAGCGGGGGGAGGGGGAGAATGGAGGAGGGGCTGTGAAATTCTCCTACCCCCAGCCGATATTGCTATCGCCAGACACAGTAGCGTTGATGTTACTATGTTGATGTTTAGTACAGATGTTACTATGGTGCTGACTCACTATCTGCTGGTACGTAAACACACACTTTCTCTCCAGTTCCTTGCTGGTATCATTATATATTCTCAGGAATATGACGACTCTACATTGTTATACATCTACGTAGTGTGATATATTATGTCATTCAAATTTCCCTTCAATTCCCCCGCCATCTTTACGACACAACTGTCACCTTTACCACACAACTGTCACCTTTACCACACAATTGTCACCTTTACCACACAATTGTCCTCAAATATTTAAGTTATACCATGAATTAAGTAAAGATCCTGGACTTCACCTTACGAAACAAAGCAAATGCGATAGTAATTATGGACAAGATAGATTATAGTGGAAAAATAAACATGATATTAGAAGACTGGGGAACTTGACACCTTCATTGCCCTGCTCAAGTTCCCAGCTCAGACTGACACATTTCAACACAATGTGATGTATCCTGTGTGATGGTATATGACAGGGTAAACATACCTTGCTTTTATTATCACTATGTTGCTATCGTATACAATAACGTAGCAACGTAAATGTTGGCCAAGGAGGGGTGGTGGAGGTGGTGTTGGCCAAGTAGATGTGGTGTTTGTGTTGGCCAGGTAGTTATGGTGGGGGTTAGCGTGGGGTGGTGGAGGTAGGGGTTAGCGTGGGGTGGTGGAGGTGGGGGTTAGCGTGGGGTGGTGGAGGTGGGGGTTAGCGTGGGGTGGTGGAGGTGGGGGTTAGCGTGGGGTGGTGGAGGTGGGGGTTAGCGTGGGGTGGTGGAGGTGGGGTTAGCGTGGGGTGGTGGAGGTGGGGGTTAGCATGGGGTGGGGGAGGTGGGGGTTAGCGTGGGGTGGTGGAGGTGGGGGTTAGCGTGGGGTGGTGGAGGTGGGGGGTTAGCGTGGGGTGGTGGAGGTGGGGGTTAGCGTGGGGTGGTGGAGGTGGGGGTTAGCGTGGGGTGGTGGAGGTGGGGGTTAGCGTGGGGTGGTGGAGGTGGGGTTAGCGTGGGGTGGTGGAGGAGTGGGGAGGTGGTAGCGTGGGGTGGTGGAGGTGGGGGTTAGGGGTGGGAGGTGGCGTCAGCGCTGAGGGGGGCTAGGGGAGAAGATTTGCGTGATCAGTGTATAGGTTTGGGCTCCTACAATCTCGGTCGAGTAAGACCCATCATTCACGCCCTCTCTTGAGCAACCGCTACACTTTCCAACCCCTTCCCACCACCCCATTACGTCCAGGGGAACGTGTAAGGGGAGCAACAATCGTCTAACGACCCTTCCCTGCAACATGCGAGTGCTGGAGCTATCGCTAACCTACCATCATTTAGTCACGAGAAAATTGCAATAAGAAGCTGCTGTCTGCTTGGCTGCTTGGCTGGCTGACTGGCTGGGTGGTTGGCTGGCTGATGGCTGGATGCTTGGCTGCCCCATCATTACACTTTCCCCCCGTCTAACCCTTCATCATCCATGGAGTGTCCAAGATAATGAGGGCCGAGGTGCTGATGGCGGAGGTGTTCCACTACTGAGGAGTCATCCTCGTGGAATTAATGATGGAGACGGTGTTGGTTATGATGGTGATGGTGATGCAGGCGAGTGCTGATGCTCTCCCCCAAGTTGCTACCACCACTGCCAAGAAACTAGAGAGCAAAGAGCAAGCACAACATGGCGGTTGAGAAGTTGTGCATGACGGCAATGTGAATGTACATCCCAGAAGGAAGTTGACAGCCAACGACTGCTATGTGGACACTCATATACTGATATGGTGGGATGGTCAGGTACAACATGGCTGTTGCTCTCCAATGAGCACCCTGAGGGCTAAGGACCCATCAACTTTCTTCTACCTTTTACCTTTGATGAGTTCCTAGAGTTTTTCTACTCCCGGGAGGCCGGTCATGGGCCAGGCTCATCTGGTGTTTGCCTGGTCAGCCAGGATGTTGCCATTATGAGTGACCATTATAAAATGGTCACTCATGGCCCCTGGCCATGATACTAAGAATTTCGCTTCCTTCAAAGTGGAGGGGGGTTGTACTGATGCTAGTGAAGGAATCCTGATTTAAAGAATTACACTTCCCTTCCTTTCACTTAATCAAATCAGATTCAAGGAATAATTACAACCACACGTTGTCTCAGCTGGTAAACATGAAATGCATATATTTGTGAAGATTCTTTGGGTTACACAGCGTGATCTACATAGCGTGATCTACATAGCGTGATCTATATAGCGTGATCTAGTGTAAGAAGTCTTGTGCTAGGGAAAGTGTCTTGGGAATGTGCCTCTGTGGGAGGCGTGGGGTGGATGATGCATGGGGTGGGTGAAGCATAGGGTGGGTGAAGCATAGGGTGGGTGAAGCATAGGGTGGATGATGCATGGGGTGGGTGAAGCATGGGGTGGGTGAAGCATAGGGTGGGTGAAGCATAGGGTGGGTGAAGCATGGGGTGGGTGAAGCATAGGGGATGATGATGGTGTGATAGGGGTGGGTGAAGCATGGGGTGGGTGGTGTATGGAAACTAGAGTGGTAAAGTTTATCCAAAACAGAAAAAACAAACAAACCATCAATCTTGAAAAGAATACAGTATATGCGAGAAGAAATGTCTAATTCATCAATTTGTCGGTTCTTTGAAGCATTTATCTACATTGCTGTTAGACACAGCAACATCTTGGGATCTTGATACAGGGAATTCTTCGCTTGCCTAACCTATAGTCATGACCCACTTCCACATGTGTATTTGTCCACTGTGATACCGCCTACCACTGCTTCACCTCACTTGTCTACACTGCATAAGCCACTCATATTAGATGGGTCTTTTAACAACTTTACCCTAAATCTTTTCTACCTATTCCTCCTGTTCTATGTAAAGTTATATGACTTTTATATGTTGTGCTTTTTTTTGTTCTTTCCGTATCTACGAATTTAAAATTGTATAAACATTGGTAAACTTACCAACAATACGTTAGGTAAGAGGACATAAGCACGAATGACATTTATTATGGCTACATTTCGCCCTCCAGTAGCTTTATCAAGCCAAGGCAACACACGGGATTGAAAGGCAACATGAGGTGACACAAATATGGCCAAGAACATGAAAAATGGAGGAGCATTATAGTACACCTAGTTTCCCAGGCTAGTAGTAGTAGTACTAGTAGTAGTAGTACTAGTAGTAGTAGTACTAGTAGTAGTAGTAGAAGTAGTACTAGTAGTAGTAGTAGAAGTAGTAATAGTAGTAGTAGTATAAGAAGTGACTTGTAAAGCAGGGTGTATCGTTTTACTGAGAGTTTGTGGTAATATTTCAGACATGACGAAGGTGCCTTTGTTCTGTGTAATTCTGCTTAAAATGGAGATTAATGATGCTTCAAAGTATTTGCGTCTGCAAGTGTCTGCTTCCCTATACCTCCAGCCATCACCTGCCAAATCACTTCTACTACTACTAGTACTACTACTGTACATGAATGGTATATAATAAAGACAAGATAAAAATCAGACATGTCCAACATCTGGGTATCTTTATTGTAGACGTTTCGCCCTCCAGTGGTATTTTTTGTATATAGTTCTGTCTTCCAATTATGTCCTTGAATTTGTATTGATAAAGCCACTGGATGGCGAAACGTCTACAATAAAGATACCACTACTACTGTGGACTAGTAGGCCTACAGCATTTATGTTCTCTTTCTGCACCTACGTTCCCTTTACAAAGCCTCAGTGTTCTTCTTTGCACTGGCTTGATTAAGCTCCTATAGAATAACACATTATTATTATAATCAAAAGAAGCGCTAAACCACAAGGGTTATAGAATAACACAGTAGTAATAAACGTCTTATTAGTTGCCAGGTGTCACTTTCCTAAATTAATTTAAAATGGCTGAACTTCTTATTCGATATAAGAACAGTGTTATTTACAGAGTCCACTTTTATACTTGTTTTGTTTTGCGTCGGTGATAAAGATGGTAGAATCAAAGTATTGTGTGATAAAGATGGTAGAATCAAAGTATTGTGTGATAAAGATGGTAGAATCAAAGTATTGTGTGATAAAGATGGTAGAATCAAAGTATTGTGTGATAAAGATGGTAGAATCAAAGTATTGTGTGATAAAGATGGTAGAATCAAAGTATTGTGTGATAAAGATGGTAGAATCAAAGTATTGTGTGATAAAGATGGTAGAATCAAAGTATTGTGTGATAAAGATGGTAGAATCAAAGTATTGTGTGATAAAGATGGTAGAATCAAAGAAAACTTCACTTTCTACAATACCCAAGATTAGATTTTAGTTTTCTGAGAGTTGTTTGTCATAAATGTTAATATTCACATCAATATTACACTCAGTGAATAAAGAGATGGACGGGGGCGCAAACCCCGGCCTGTAAATTGACGCTCCGACCCTCTACCAGTGTTTCAGATCTCACTCCAAGGTAACACATGTCAAATACTTTACAAAATCCCTGTGTTCAACAAATATCTTTAGATTCTCTCCCACCTGACTAGGTGGGTCATTGGTCTAAGCCGGGGACCTGCCTCGCATGGGTCATTAGGCCTGGTGCAGTGTTTTTATGTTCTTATGAGAGAGACGGGTGGGTCTTCCTGGCCCAACGCTGTGATGACCACCATCATGAAGCTCCTCCATAAATCCGATAAGTTAACTTTCCTGGCAGCCTCTCAAGATATGTTTATGATGTGTCGTGATAGCACGATGGTCTGTGAGTCTCTGTTAACGCTCTGCTGCTTCCATTGTGAAATGTTACCCTGTCTGCAAATGTTAAGTCTCTGAGATGCTGTTTCATCTCCCCTCCCACCTTATATCAATACTTACACCCCCCTCCTACTTCGCCACCGTGGTGGAGCAGCATCTCATTTTGCTCCTCCCCTCATATCATTGGTGCCGCACTCCACCACTCTGGTGGAGGGTGGAAGCCTCCAGCAGACATGGTGGTAGTTTCACCTGTATATATCACAGGTAATAACACCGGAGACAACCAATCAGAGGCCAGAGTGTACGGCTCACAGGTTACCAAGTCAGTCACTCTTCCGTCTTGACTCCTTCACTAGCACTGTGTCATCACCATCATTATTACCTCACCACTACCTCACCACTAGCACTACCACGTAACCACTAACACCAATGCCTCACCACTAGCACTACCACGTAACCACTACCACCACTACAACACCACTACGTAACCATAAACACAACTAAGTCACCACTAGCCACTTTCCCGGCAGCCATACTTGACACTTTTATTTAGTAATACCCATGTTGTCTGTATGGTGGGGAAGATGGAGGCAAGAAATATGGAGATGGGGAGAGAGGGAGGAAGGGGAAACAGTGATTGGGGGAGAGAAGTGGTGCAGAAGATATGTGGGGAAGGTGTTACTTCATCTCCAGTTTGTACTCTTGTAACACACTTTCCCACCTCCCTCTCTAAATTCTTTCCCCTACCCCGCCTCCCCTCCCCTCTACCTTCTAAATTATTCCTCCTACCCCGCCTCCCTTCCCCTCTCCCCTGTAAATTCTTCCCCCTATCCATCTAAATTCTACTCTCTACCTCTCCTCACCTCCCCTCTTACTTCTTCCACCTACCCCTCCTCACCTCCCCTCTTACTTCTTCCACCTACCCCTCCTCACCTCCCCTCTTACTTCTTCCACCTACCCCTCTTCAACTCCCCTCACACTTCCACCTACCCCTCCTCACCTCCCCTCTCACTTCTTCCACCTACCCCTCACCTCCCCTCTCCCACATATTACCAACCTTCATATATCTGTGACCGATTTTGAAGGATTTTTACGCTACCAGCCTGGCCTTTGAACAAGTTTCCTTGTGCAGTGCTTGTTAAATGCATGTGTGCTTGTTAAATGCTTGTGTGCTTGTGGAGTGCTTGTTAAATGTCTGTGTGCTTGTTAAATGCTTGTGTGCTTGTGGAGTGCTTGTTAAATGCCTGTGTGCTTGTTAAATGCTTGTGTGCTTGTTGAGTGCTTGTTAAATTCCTGTGTGCTTGTGGAGTACTTGTTAAATGCCTGTGTGCTTGTTGAGTACTTGTTAAATGCCTGTGTGCTTGTTGAGTACTTGTTAAATGCCTGTGTGCTTGTTGAGTGCTTTTTCAAGCAAGCTGTTGCTGTTAGCGGCTCCCTCTCTGCACTTTCTTTTATTCGCTGTCAATACCTAAAGAAACAATGACGTCATAAAATGGTGACGGTGGAGGGAAGTGTGTGTGTGTGGGGGGGGGGAAGAGGGGGGGTAGTTTTTTCTATGTTGGGTCTTATCATACTCACTCTTGAAACTGTGTATGAAGCTGTCTTGCTGATGCAGATCATTACCACAGCTTCACACTGACCAGGTCGTCAGTCTCTAACACGTCACCACAAGTGATGTAAATAGTGTCGCCATTGGTTTTATTTATTTTATTTTAAAAATTCTTATCACCCATCCTGCCATCACTGTGTTCTCTTAATAATAGGTCATCTGACTTTATTATACCCAAGTGTTTTACGCACTTTTCGCTCTACAAGATGGTTCTCCTTGTGTTCTGTATCCAACGTTTCGTGCGAGTTTCCTCATTGTTTGCATATCAGCCTAGTCTGAACTGGTCACCACTGAATATCCTCTTATTTCCCACTGCAACACTATTGATAGCTTCTTGCAATTTTTCCGTGTCTTCCAGCAGGGCGGTATCTTCCGCAAAGCATGATAGGATGCTGTGGCTAGTGTGTGTGTGTGTCTGTTATGAGGATGATAGGATGCTGTGGCTAGTGTGTGTGTCTGCTATGAGGATGATAGGATGCTGTGGCTAGTGTGTGTGTCTGCTATGAGGATGATAGGATGCTGTGGCTAGTGTGTGTGTCTGAGGATGATAGGATGCTGTGGCTAGTGTGTGTGTCTGCTATGAGGATGATAGGATGCTGTGGCTAGTGTGTGTGTCTGCTATGAGGATGATAGGATGCTGTGGCTAGTGTGTGTGTCTGAGGATGATAGGATGCTGTGGCTAGTGTGTGTGTCTGCTATGAGGATGATAGGATGCTGTGGCTAGTGTGTGTGTCTGCTATGAGGATGATAGGATGCTGTGGCTAGTGTGTGTGTGTCTGCTATGAGGATGATAGGATGCTGTGGCTAGTGTGTGTGTGTCTGCTATGAGGATGATAGGATGCTGTGGCTAGTGTGTGTGTGTCTGCTATGAGGATGATAGGATGCTGGGTAGTGTGTGTGTGCTATGAGGATGATAGATGCTGTGTAGTGTGTGTCTGCTATGAGGATGATAGGATGCTGTGGCTAGTGTGTGTGTCTTCTATGAGGATGAAGAACAGTACAGGCGCCAGTACAGTGCCTTCAAGTAGTCAACTTTTCACTTTGCTAAGGCTAGATTTTGCTTAGTTTATTTACTACTACTACTACTACTATTTGTGTTTCATAGTTACACAAGAAACCTTCAAAATAGCAACGTCCCCCCTCCTTCAACTCTCCCTCCCCTCCTTCAACTCTCCCTCCCCCTCCCCTCCCCCATCGCATTTCCCCGTTCACTCTTCCACCCTAGTACCTTCAAGGCTCCCCGCCCCCCCTTCCCCCTCTTCGTTGTAGCGAGTGAAAGCATTCTACTTGACCCCGGGTAACAAATTAACCTGGAGGGGGAGGAGAGGTCAGAGATCAGCCTCGGGGTCACAGATCAATCTCGGGGGTCACCAGCAAGGGCAAGAGGAGGGGCAAAGCACCCGGAGGCGCAATTAGGGGTCACGTCCCCCTCCTCCCCTCCACAACCTGTGACCGGCTTCCAGAGATTGTCTACCCTCGCAGCCTGGCCAACCAGGCTACTGCCGTTGGTGCCTCGCTGGCTCACACAACCATCACAGCCTGATTGATCTGGAACTTGGCGGAGTGATCTAGTTTCCCCTTGAAAATGTTCACACTTGCTCCAGCAAAGTTTCTGATATCTGCTGGTAGCAACTTGTAGAGTCGTGGACTAACGTCACACTGTTCTCTTATTGTGCCCACGATGCCACTGCTTTACACTGGCCCTATTTTACACTGCCTCCCATATCCCTCACTCCAGTATGTTGTTATGGCAGTGTGTAGATGTTGGACAAGGCCCTCCATGTATATATTACCAAGTATCTCTCTCTTCGCTCCACTTACGCTACCCCCTACTATAGGATAGATATAGCGTACACAATAAACTAGCCACTACCGTCACAGGATGGATATAGGCTACTATAGCCACTTCGGCGTCAATAGCTGGAGAGAGTACTATGAGACGCTCTCCCTTAGTTTCAAAGTTTCTCGTCATGCTTGTTTGATCTTCAGTCTCTGAAGTATTCTCTTGTTGGGTAATGTCAGTATCGTCTCTTAAGAGTCCAACAATATACACTGTATCCAGTTCTTACAGTCCAACAATATACACTGTATCCAGTTTTTACAGTCCAACAATATACACTATATCCAGTTCTTACAGTCCAACAATATACACTATACCCAGTTCTTACAGTCCAACAATATACACTGTATCCAGTTCTTACAGTCCAACAATATACACTGTACCCAGTTCTTACAGTCCAACAATATACACTGTACCCAGTTCTTACAGTCCAACAATATACACTGTACCCAGTTCTTACAGTCCAACAATATACATTGTACCCAGTTCTTACAGTCCAACAATATACACTGTACCCAGTTCTTACAGTCCAACAATATACACTGTACCCAGTTCTTACAGTCCAACAATATACACTCACACAAATTATTGTTTTTCTGCTTGATGTCTTTTAGGACTGTGATAAATACAGAGTGGAAAGGTGTTTCCGTGTCATGTTTCAGCACACAGGATGGTCACAGTGGTGAAGTGTGTCAGACTGAGCTGCCACACTTCACCATCACAATGAAGGTATCGTCAAGTATTCCATTGAAGATTTATCAGATACGGGAATTACCAATTAGCTTAGGAATTACCATCTCTCACTCTCTTCTCTCTCTCTCTCTCTCTCTCTCTCTCTCTCTCTCTCTCTCTCTCTCTCTCTCTCTCTCTCTCTCTCTCTCTCTCAGAGGAAAATTAATTTATGAAGATATCATCACAGAGACCAAAAGATAAATTTAACTGTGAGTATACAAGTGTAGATACATAACAGCCTAGCTAGTGTGGTGGAGGGAGGGTAGAGGGTAGTGTGGTGGAGGGAGGGTAGAGGGTAGTGTGGTGGAGGGAGGGTAGAGGGTAGTGTGGTGGAGGGAGGGTAGAGGGTAGTGTGGTGGAGGGAGGGTAGAGGGTATTGTGGTGGAGGGAGGGTTGAGGGTAGTGTGGTGGAGAGAGGGTAGTGTGGTGGAGAGAGGGTAGTGTGGTGGAGGGAGGGTAGAGGGTAGTGTGGTGGAGGGAGGGTTGAGGGTAGTGTGGTGGAGAGAGGGTAGTGTGGTGGAGAGAGGGTAGTGTGGTGGAGGGAGGGTAGAGGGTAGTGTGGTGGAGGGAGGGTAGAGGGTAGTGTGGTGGAGGGAGGGTTGAGGGTAGTGTGGTGGAGAGAGGGTAGTGTGGTGGAGAGAGGGTAGTGTGGTGGTGGGAGGGTAGAGGGTAGTGTGGTGGAGGGAGGGTAGAGGGTAGTGTGGTGGAGGGAGGGTTGAGGGTAGTGTGGTGGAGAGAGGGTAGTGTGGTGGAGAGAGGGTAGTGTGGTTGAGGGAGGGTAGAGGGTAGTGTGGTGGAGGGAGGGTAGAGGGTAGTGTGGTGGAGGGAGGGTTGAGGGTAGTGTGGTGGAGAGAGGGTAGTGTGGTGGAGAGAGGGTAGTGTGGTGGAGAGAGGGTAGTGTGGTGGAGGGAGGGTAGAGGGTAGTGTGGTGGAGGGAGGGTGAGGATATACCGTGGAGGGTGAGGACATGTTGTAGAGGGTAAGGAGGGGACTAAGTCACAGTATGGGACACACATAATAGGGGCAGCAGCAGAAAATAGTGTCTTGCATATATATAGTGTAGGTCTCGCCTCGCTGGCAGTGACCTATGTCACAGCCTTACCGCACACACACACACACACACACACACACACACACACACACACACACACACACACACAACACGCCTAGTGTCTAATCGACATGTGCCTAGGACAAAATGGTAACTAACACAGCAGGAGCTAAGAGTCGACCCCCTGCGAGCACATATAGGCGAGTACACACACACTCACGCACACCTGAGGATACATGTTAAAAAACTGGAGAAAGTACAGAGCTGAGGTATGAGCTGTGAAGGGAGTCTAACGGAACTGAATCTAACGACCCTGGAGGACAGAAGAACCAGGGGAAACATGATAAAAACATACAAAATACTTAAGAGGAACTGATAGGGCAGACAGGGACAGGCTGTTTGAGAGGCGGGAAACAGGTACTCTGGTGCACAGCTGGAAGTTAAAGACAGCTGAGCCACATGAATGTCAGAAAGTATTTCTTCAGCCACAGGGTGGCCGGGAAGTGCCATGACCTCGACGAAGAAGTGGTGGAGGCAGACTCCATACATAGTTTTAAGAGGAAGTACGACAGGGCTCACGAGGCTAGGAGGGAGCGAGTCTGACAAGCGTTAAGTTGAGAGGCGGGGCCGGGAGCTAAGACTCGACCCCTGCAGCCACATATAAGTTACACAACAGACCAATTATCTATTCACAAGTGTCTCTGGTAATCGGTAACCAACACCTACCAGCGTCCACTCAAGCAGTGAGAGAGAGAGAGAGAGAGAGAGAGAGAGAGAGAGATAGATAGCACATTAACTGGCACACTGACTCACATTGATTAATTTCACTCAGGTGAAACAAAAAACATCGTAAGGAGTTAAAAGCTTGAGAGAGGTGAGAGGTGTCATGTGTGGTGTCAGGAGTGACACTGGTGGTGCCACAACACACGTGCCATGTGAGAGAACAGGCGTACACATGTATGCATATAACTGTATGACCATAAAGGGAATATACATATCTACTAGCCACAGAGAACACATAGCAATACATGAGAACATACATGTGTGTTTGAGATCGTCGCAGAGTTGCAAGTACACTGATCAGTGTGATGCCGCTAACACTTCAACTATACCATAATAAACCTGCTATATTCACCTATAATGAAGCTCTTATATTCACAAACAATAAGCTGCTATATTCACATAAAATAACCTGCTATATTCACATACAATAAGCTGCCATATTTACATACAATAAGCTGCCATATTTACATACAGTAACCTGCTATATTCACATCCAATAACCTGCTATATTCACATCCAATAACCTGCTATATTCACATACAATAACCTGCCATATTTACATACAATAACCTGCTATATTCACATACAATAACCTGCCATATTCACATACAATAACCTGCTATATTCACATACAATATATACTGCCCATAAGAACGCACAATATATACCGTCTGATAGTTTAGTGAAATATTATATGCATATTCACTTACACTGTTCACTATACATGTTATCATGTATTGTCAGGTGTTCTCTGTGGCTAGTAGATGTATATATTTCCTTTATGATCATACAGTTGTATGCATACATGTGTTATCTCACATGGCACGTGTGTTGTGGCATCACCAGTGTCACTCCTGACACCACACATGACACCTCTCACTTCTCTCAGCTTTTAACCCTTTTCAATTTTGTTTTGTTTCACCTGAGTGAAATTAATCAATGTGAGTCAGTCTGCCAGTTAATGTGATGTTTCTCAGTCTCTCTCTTTCTCTCTCTCTCTCTATTATCTATCTCCCCCTCTGACCGCTCGTCCAGGCATATCTGCCTTGTAGAAGGTCACTGTCATGGTGTCTACACGTAGCTCCTACAAGGTGAGGTCTATCAAGGTCTCCAAGAAAGACAAAACAATCAAATACGACTAAGATGATACTGCACCCAGAGGATTAACACTGGTAGTCCTAGAACCTACCCTGCCTACCTTAAACACTCGTAGTCCTTGAACCTACCCTGCCTACCTTAAACACTGGTAGTCCTAGAACCTACCCTGCCTACCTTAAACACTGGTAGTCCTAGAACCTACCCTGCCTACCTTAAACACTCGTAGTCCTAGAACCTACCCTGCCTACCTTAAACACTGGTAGTCCTAGAACCTACCCTGCCTACCTTAAACACTGGTAGTCCTAGAACCTACCCTGCCTACCTTAAACACTGGTAGTCCTAAAACCTACCCTGCCTACCTTAAACACTGGTAGTCCTAGAACCTACCCTGCCTACCTTAAACACTGGTAGTCCTAGAACCTACCCTGCCTACCTTAAACACTGGTAGACCTAGAACCTACCCTGCCTACCTTAAACACTGGTAGTCCTAGAACCTACCCTGCCTACCTTAAACACTGGTAGACCTAGAACCTACCCTGCCTACCTTAAACACTGGTAGTCCTAGAACCTACCCTGCCTACCTTAAACACTGGTAGTCCTAGAACCTACCCTGCCTACCTTAAACACTGGTAGACCTAGAACCTATCCTGCCTACCATAAACACTGGTAGACCTAGAACCTACCCTGCCTACCTTAAACACTGGTAGTCCTAGAACCTACCCTGCCTACCTTAAACACTGGTAGACCTAGAACCTACCCTGCCTACCTTAAACACTGGTAGTCCTAGAACCTACCCTGCCTACCTTAAACACTGGTAGTCCTAGAACCTACCCTGCCTACCTTAAACACTGGTAGACCTAGAACCTACCCTGCCTACCTTAAACACTGGTAGTCCTAGAACCTACCCTGCCTACCTTAAACACTGGTAGTCCTAGAACCTACCCTGCCTACCTTAAACACTGGTAGTCCTAGAACCTACCCTGCCTACCTTAAACACTGGTAGACCTAGAACCTACCCTGCCTACCTTAAACACTGGTAGTCCTAGAACCTACCCTGCCTACCTTAAACACTGGTAGTCCTAGAACCTACCCTGCCTACCTTAAACACTGGTAGTCCTAGAACCTACCCTGCCTACCTTAAACACTGGTAGTCCTAGAACCTACCCTGCCTACCTTAAACACTGGTAGTCCTAGAACCTACCCTGCCTACCTTAAACACTGGTAGACCTAGAACCTACCCTGCCTACCTTAAACACTAATAGTCCTAGAACCTACCCTGCCTACCTTAAACACTGGTAGTCCTAGAACCTACCCTGCCTACCTTAAACACTGGTAGACCTAGAACCTACCCTGCCTACCTTAAACACTGGTAGTCCTAGAACCTACCCTGCCTACCTTAAACACTGGTAGTCCTAGAACCTACCCTGCCTACCTTAAACACTGGTAGTCCTAGAACCTACCCTGCCTACCTTAAACACTGGTAGTCCTAGAACCTACCCTGCCTACCTTAAACACTGGTAGACCTAGAACCTACCCTGCCTACCTTAAACACTGGTAGTCCTAGAACCTACCCTGCCTACCTTAAACACTGGTAGTCCTAGAACCTACCCTGCCTACCTTAAACACTGGTAGACCTAGAACCTACCCTGCCTACCTTAAACACTGGTAGTCCTAGAACCTACCCTGCCTACCTTAAACACTGGTAGTCCTAGAACCTACCCTGCCTACCTTAAACACTGGTAGTCCTAGAACCTACCCTGCCTACCTTAAACACTGGTAGACCTAGAACCTACCCTGCCTACCTTAAACACTGGTAGTCCTAGAACCTACCCTGCCTACCTTAAACACTGGTAGTCCTAGAACCTACCCTGCCTACCTTAAACACTGGTAGTCCTAGAACCTACCCTGCCTACCTTAAACACTGGTAGACCTAGAACCTACCCTGCCTACCTTAAACACTGGTAGTCCTAGAACCTACCCTGCCTACCTTAAACACTGGTAGTCCTAGAACCTACCCTGCCTACCTTAAACACAGAAGTCCACAGCTGCATGTTAACAGTAAGTACTGACTCAGGACTGCCTACACCAGCCATGTTCTGTGCTAGACTACCAGCCATGTTGAAACTGATCTAACCAGCCATTAGCTGGTGCTGACTACACCAGCCATGTTGTGTCTGCACTACACCAGCCATGTTGTGTGCTGCACTACACCAGCCATGCTTGTGTGCTGCACTACACCAGCCATGTGTGTGCTGCACTACACCAGCCATGTTGTGTACTGCACTACACCAGCCATGTTGTGTGCTGCACTACACCAGCCATGTTGTGTGCTGCACTACACCAGCCATGCTGTGTGCTGCACTACACCAGCCATGCTGTGTGCTGCACTACACCAGCCATGTTGTGTACTGCACTACACCAGCCATGCTGTGTGCTGCACTACACCAGCCATGTTGTGTGCTGCACTACACCAGCCATGTTGTGTGCTGCACTACACCAGCCATGTTGTGTGCTGCACTACACCAGCCATGTTGTGTGCTGCACTACACCAGCCATGTTGTGTACTGCACTACACCAGCCATGTTGTGTGCTGCACTACACCAGCCATGCTGTGTGCTGCACTACACCAGCCATGTTGTGTACTGCACTACACCAGCCATGTTGTGTGCTGCACTACACCAGCCATGTTGTGTGCTGCACCACACCAGCCATGTTGTGTGCTGCACTACACCAGCCATGTTGTGTGCTGCACTACACCAGCCATGTTGTGTGCTGCACTACACCAGCCATGCTGTGTGCTGCACCACACCAGCCATGCTGTGTGCTGCACTACACCAGCCATGTTGTGTACTGCACTACACCAGCCATGTTGTGTGCTGCACTACACCAGCCATGTTGTGTGCTGCACTACACCAGCCATGTTGTGTGCTGCACTACACCAGCCATGTTGTGTGCTGCACTACACCAGCCATGTTGTGTGCTGCACTACACCAGCCATGTTGTGTGCTGCACTACACCAGCCATGTTGTGTGCTGCACTACACCAGCCATGTTGTGTGCTGCACTACACCAGCCATGTTGTGTGCTGCACTACACCAGCCATGCTGTGTGCTGCACTACACCAGCCATGTTGTGTGCTGCACTACACCATGCGGGTTGTGTGCTGCACTACACCAGCCATGTTGTGTGCTGCACTACACCAGCCATGTTGTGTGCTGCACTACACCAGCCATGTTGTGTGCTGCACACACCAGCCATGTTGTGTGCTGCACTACACCAGCCATGTTGTGTGCTGCACTACACCAGCCATGTTGTGTGCTGCACTACACCAGCCATGTTGTGTGCTGCACTACACCAGCCATGTTGTGTGCTGCACTACACCAGCCATGTTGTGTGCTGCACCACACCAGCCATGTGTGCTGCACCACACCAGCCATGTTGTGTGCTGCACTACACCAGCCATGTTGTGTGCTGCACTACACCAGCCATGTTGTGTGCTGCACTACACCAGCCATGTTGTGTGCTGCACTACACCAGCCATGTTGTGTGCTGCACTACACCAGCCATGTTGTGTGCTGCACTACACCAGCCATGCTGTGTGCTGCACTACACTTCACTAGGTCACTACCAACACCATCACTTTACACACTATCACTGTCAAGATAATGTTGTTACTCAGAAGAGAATAACTCAAGGGAGAGAAGAATAGAGAACAGGGGAGAGAGGATAATGGAGAGGGAAGATTAAAGGGGGCATGGAGAAGGGGAAAATAAAGAGAGGAAGATATAGTGTAAAACTATATATATATATATATATATATATATATATATATATATATATATATATATATATATATGTGTGTGTGTGTACTGGTGGGTGCACACAGTGGTGGGTGCACACAGTGGTGGGTGCACAGTGGTGGGTGCACACAGTGGTGTGTGGGTACACACAGTGGTGGGTGTACTGGTGGGTACACACAGTGGTGGGTACGCACAGTGGTGGGTGCACACGGGACAATGGAGAGTAAGAAGCGTAACGAGTGAGGTCCTCCCGCCCCACCACACTTAATATACTACCCACCCCAACATGGCTTCACGCTCATTCTCCCCTACACTGCTACGCTTACCTTAATGTTACATCCTACCCTACACCCTCTCACCCCTCCCTTACAACCCTCCCCTCACTCACAACCCTCCCCTATCTCTCTCTCCCCCTCCATAGCTGGGGGGACATCCATTCTACAACTCCAGTTACTAAAATTTGATCTGTGATGTTTTTCTTGCAACTGTTGATAATAATCACTAATTAAATCAAGTCAAGATATGGTTTACCAGTCAATATATGGTTTACCAGTCAATATATGTTTTACCTGGTGAGCATAATGCCCAAGAAGAATGTCTTACGTGACCAGCACACGAGGGGCTACGTTCACGACATGCAAAATACTTGGTGGCATACACAAAGTCAACAAGCATAGGCTCTCTATCACTGATGTAATAAGAGAGGGAAGCCATGGCTGGTTACTACGAACCAAAACTAGCCAGGATACACTTGTTGACTTTAAGAGTTGTTAAGAACATAAGAACTCTGCGGTAGGCCTCCTGGCCCATCCTAGGCAAGTTCTTCTCAATTTGAACCATTTTCAATCATAATTTTTTAAAACCTATTTATTAAAGCTACCCCTCACCACACCATTCACACCACACCACACAATTCACACCACACCAGTCACACCACACCACACCATTCACACCACACCAGTCGCACCACTCACGCCACCACCGCGGCCAGCATAATCCAGCTGATAGTGCTGGGTGGGCACACATTTGGCCAATGTGGTGAGGTGGTGGTAGTAATGAACCCCAGCCTGACCCACCACCACCACCAGCAGGAGGAGCAGAAGAGGAGGAAGAGGAAGAGATAAAGATGGAGGAGGTAAAGATGTAGGAGAGATACAGGAGCTGAAAAATATTCGAACACTCTTGTAGTGTTACAAGTGTGTCAGTACCTCACCCCTGGTCACTCAGTGTTTACATTTGACACTATTCTCTCTCTCTCTCTCTCTCTCTCTCTCTCTCTCTCTCTCTCTCTCTCTCTACAGGACGTCCCCTCGTCTAAGTCATCTACAAACCACTCTTCCTAAATTCTAAGTTCATTTATGACATAGTGTTTTCATCACATTTCTTGATTATTTAGATTAGGTTAAGTCAGAGAGTCCTCTATTAATAAAAAGAAATAGCCAATTATAACAAACCATCCAGGTGTGTTAGACAGTGAAATACTGACTTTGATCAGGATAAACCTTCATACCAGAATAAGCCTAAATGATCATACTGATTCCTGTGGGACCCCAATTACCACCACAAATCACTGTATCTTCTCTAATTTACATATTCCATGATACAATTAAGCAATTATCTTTGTGTTCTTACTTGTTCACTGTGTAAAACATTCATGCACTCCAGGAACATGCAGTGGAGCCTTCCCCTGTCTTACTGGTAGCATCTTCGTCAGTGTTCACACAACACTGTTACATCTCCCCTGTCTTACTAGTAGCATCTCCGTCAGTGTTCACACAACACTGTTACATCTCCCCTGTCTTACTGGTAGCACCTCTGTCAGTGTTCACACAACACTGTTACCACTCCCCTGTCTTACTGGTAGCATCTCTGTCAGTGTTCACACAACACTGTTACCCCTCCCCTGTCTTACTGGTAGCATCTCCGTCAGTGTTCACACAACACTGTTACCACTCCCCTGTCTTACTGGTAGCATCTCCGTCAGTGTTCACACAACACTGTTACCACTCCCCTGTCTTACTGGTAGCATCTCCGTCAGTGTTCACACAACACTGTTACCCCTCCCCTGTCTTACTGGTAGCATCTCCGTCAGTGTTCACACAACACTGTTACCACTCCCCTGTCTTACTGGTAGCATCTCCGTCAGTGTTCACACAACACTGTTACCACTCCCCTGTCTTACTGGTAGCATCTCCGTCAGTGTTCACACAACACTGTTACCACTCCCCTGTCTTACTGGTAGCATCTCCGTCAGTGTTCACACAACACTGTTACATCTCCCCTGTCTTACTGGTAGCATTCGTCAGTGTTCACACAACCTGTTAATCTCCTACTTACTGTGCTTCCTCAGTGTCACACAACACTGTTACACAAGGCAACACTGGCCAGTCCTGGACTCGTACTTGCTTTTTCGACACGAATTCCTGTTTTTTTTTTCCAGATGCTCCTACGGGATTATCGCTTTCCCCAGAGAATATAATAATAATGTATGTGTAGCAATAACCTCTCCCTGACTAAATTTACAAAAACATTGGGCACGAGCGGCCAACAGTAACAGCCTAGTTGATCAGGCCCTGATCCACCGGGAGGCCTAGTCACTTCCCTCTGCTGCCTGTACTTGGTATTGGCACCGCTTCTGCTGATTTCCTCCTCTGGTAACCCTGTGGCTAGTGACTAGTTATAGGTCTTGTGCATGTACACGCGCCTATGTGTAGGCCAGGCGAGTGAGGTATTGAGTAAAGCAGGTAGGGAGTTAGGGAGGGAGGGAGGGAGAGAGGGAGTTAGAGAGGGAGGGAGAGAGGGAGAGGGGACTGGAGTAGCGTGGAGAACCAGCCAGCGTGGAGGGTCACCCATACACGCAGCTGACCATTAAAACACTTACATCATCAACATTATTCTCTTCCCTTGTCTGTACCTCTGCCCCTGCCCTGCCCTGCCCTGCCCTGCCCTGCCCTGCCCTGTCCTGCCCTGCCCTGCCCTGCCCTGCCCTGTCCTGTCCTGCAGTCATGTGGTCTCCCAAATGCCCTTGTCTTATATGACCTACAGGTTTAGCGCTCCCTAATGGTAATGAGTATTAGAACAATATAAATTGTTAGAACATGCAACTTATATAGATAAAGCTTAGAAACACAAGGAAATGAAAGAAAGAGAAGAAACAAACGAAGGATGCTACATTTAGAACACATAAATGAGAGATACAGGGAGAACATAAGGAGAGATGAAGGGAGATACATTAAAAACTTGTACAGGAAGCAAGAAAATGAGAGAGGAAGGGGTAGATGTACTGAGAACATGTAGAGAAAGCGAGATAAACGAGATAAAAGAGAGAGAGATAAATATACAGACGTGTACAAGAGAGACAGATACACTAAGAATAAGTGCAGAAGACGAGATACACAAGACACACAGGAAGATACAGAGATGTACAGAGATACAGTGAGGTACAGAGGAGAAGGGGTAGACAAGAGAGCAGCAGTGAGGGTAAACAGAAGCACGTGCGAGGAACAGACAGGCCAACACGTGTTCCTTATTGACCCCTGTCACCCCTCTATTGACTCACCGTACGTACACACACTCACTCACTCACACACGCACACACAAATACACACACACACACAAACACACACACTAACACACAAAACGGCATGCAGAGAAGAAACGTGAGAGAGAATGTCAAATTGGAAACTTCATGGAACATCACAATATATACACCCCAAACCAGCCAGGTTTTAGAAAGGGAACATCATGCTTGTCACAACTGCTGAACCACTAAGACAGAATTACGGAGGAGTTGGAAGAAAACCAAAACGCAGATGTAATATACACTGATTTTGCAAAGGCGTTTGACAAATGCGATCATGGGGTGATTGCACATGAAATGAGGGCCATAGACATAACGGGGAAGATAGGCAGATGGATTTTCAGGTTTCCAACACAGAACACAAATAGTAAACAGAGCAAAATCCAGAATGAGCTCAGTTCCCCAAGGCACTGTCCTGGCACCTCTGCTGTTTCTTATTCTCATAGCAGACAGAAAAAAACACCCGCCATAGTTTTGTATCATTTGCAGATGACACTAAAATAAGCATGAAAGTCACCTCTTTAGAAGACAATGAAAAACTGCAGGAAGATACAAGTAAGGTTTTCCAGTGGGCAGTGGAGAACAACATGACGTTCAATGGTGATAAGTTCCAGCTGCTTAGGTATGGAAAGAATGAAGAACTCAAAATGACACCTTATACGAAACTCAAGAGGATCGTTAAATAGAACGAAAGGAACACGTAAAAGACGTGGGAATAATGCCAATGGTGACACTTTTCATATCGCTTGTTCTCTTTCATTTGGAATATTGCTCAGTGTTGACAGCCCCGCCCAAGGCAAGAGAAATATCAGAACTGGAACAGATACAGAGATCGTTTACGACCAGCATAGAGCCAATAAAGCATTTAAATTACTGGGGACTCCTTAGTCCTAAATATATACACATTGGAGCAGAGGAGAGAGAGCATAATAATATATACCTGGAAAGTGCTTGAGGGCCTGGTCCCAAATCCGAACTCTGCCATAACAACATACTGGAGTGAGAGATATGAAAGGAAGTGCAAAATAAACCCAGTGGAAAGCAAGGGTGCGGTGGGCACAATAAGGGAACACTGTACCAATGTCCGTGGGCCGAGACAGTAAGTACATCAAAGCACAGAAAAACGAAAACAACCAGGAAAAGAGAGAAATACGCAAAAGAAAGAGGAAAACTTGAAAGAGTCGGAAAAACGAAATGGCATCAAACCCAAAATGAACCTAAGTTATTCTACAGCGACATATAAAAGATGAGAATAGAAGGAGCGAGGAAGGCTGAGAGCTTATAACAAATACGAGAAGAACTTAGCACAAGACTCACAGAAGAAAGTGGAGACATACTTGAAGGAACTGTAGTGAGAACACACACACACACACACCGTACAACAGCTGACTGCATCATCACCGCCACGGCTCTGATAAACGACACCGTAATAGACTTTAAATATTATACCAGCCACCCCCCACTACCTCACCAGTTCAGACACACCCTCCACCATAATTTATCAATTATATATATATATATATATATATATATATATATATATATATATATATATATATATATATATAAACTAGTAGGGTACAACACAATGCTTACGTATCCAATTCAGTTAAATTAAAAAAACGTGGTGGCGGTAGCAGAAGCAACAGTAGCAGTGGTAGTAAGGGTGGTGAACAGTAGCAGTGTTGTCAAGGGGGCATGAATAAGCACTCAGGGTTGAGCAGTGGGAGGGAGGGAGGGAGGGAGGGAGGGAGGAGACAAGAGAGGGCAGGCAAAAGGGGATAGAAACTCTTAATTGTGCCTCACACCCTCACACACACTAATCGCTGACTAATAGCCGACACACTGCCCACAGGGGCGCCCACAGTGGTGGGGGGACCACGGAGGGGAGACCACAAAAGAGAAAGAGGGGGAAGACACAGACGTGAAGGGGGAGGGGCACGATGACTAATTCTTTTGGCTTTGATAAGCAAAAAAAAATCAAAACCAAGTTTTTTATTAAAATTATTAAGTACAGTACTCAAATACCTCTTACCCAACACGTGAGGAAATATTCAAGTGCTCTCCCCCCACAGGGAGCTTTACCCGTAACCTGTTTCACGACTTTTTCGACTCTGGCGGCCTGATCTGGATCCAGGTCTTCTCCCTTTTGATTGCCTGGTCACCCAGGTTGTTACTGTTGGCTGCCCGTCACCCCATTTAAGGGCCACGTAAGTTCCCCCGTCTTCTAATATCATGTTTATTTTTCCACTATAATCTACCTTGTCCATAATTACTATCGTATTTGCTTTGTTGTGAAGTCCAGGATCTTTCCTTAATTCATGGTATAACTTAACAAATATATGATGACAATTGTGTTGTAGAGGTGTGAGCAAAGCTCAAACCTCTACGTGGCATTTAACATTCACAGCCTGAGTGACTTGCCACACTTCTACATTTGTTCCTGCAATATTTCTGCTGGCAGCAGGTTGAACACGCGAAGCCCACGGATGTTGATACAGTGTACTCTTATTGAGCCCATTGTGCCCCTTCTTTTCACTGGATTTATTTTCCACTACCTCACTTATCTCTCACTCCAGTACGTTGTCGAGGTAGTATATAGAGTAGCGAATTGCCTCTCCAGTATCTGTCATGTGTATGTTAAACTAAAAATGAGTTTATTTAATTCAAAATTAGCACAGAATGCAGAAGGACGATCTCGTAGAACTAAATGAGCACAAGATGTAGAAAGATGATCTCCTAGAACTGAATGAGCATGTAAAGGATTTGCCAATAATAATGTGTGATATTACCTAACATTTAGAGAACACAATAGAACAAATGCAGCAACAAAGACCAGGGTAATGAGAAGGTGGAATATAAGAGTGTTCACAACACCAGAACTCACACTGGTAATGAGAAGGTGGAATATAAGAGTGTTCACAACACCAGAACTCACACTGGTAATGAGAAGGTGGAATATAAGAGTGTTCACAACACCAGAACTCACACTGGTAATGAGAAGGTGGAATATAAGAGTGTTCACAACACCAGAACTTACACTGGTAATGAGAAGGTGGAATATAAGAGTGTTCACAACACCAGAACTCACACTGGTAATGAGAAGGTGGAATATAAGAGTGTTCACAACACCAGAACTCACACTGGTAATGAGAAGGTGGAATATAAGAGTGTTCACAACACCAGAACTCACACTGGTAATGGTACTATTCAAATCATTGTTTGCTCCCACGTCTGGAATATTGGCCTCTGGTACTGACAGGGTCTTTCAAGACGATTTAATGGTCTAATCATATAATTTTTAAAGGGGTGGAGGGGTAAGCCAGCGGAAGGCCTCGGTCAGATGACCAGAAAGCTCCAGCTGCGGATCATACAACTAAAGACCAGCGTCAGGAAACACTTGTTTCCTGACAAACATGAGAACATAAGAAAGGAAGAACACTGCAGTAGGCCTGTTGGCCCATACTGGGCAGGTCCTTCACAAATCCATCCCACAGCATACACAGGTTCAAGAGTTGCTGGATAAGAGTTAAGAGATGGGGCCAGGAGCTGTGACCCTCCGACCCGTGCAAGCACAACTCACAACTATCCTTACCTAACCGTCTAGAGGTGGAAGACAAATGATCTCAGCACTACCATCATCAGTAATCCAGCCTCTCATTTTCTTGCTATTGAAAGGAAAAAATTCTCTCTCTCTCTCTCTCTCTCTCTCTCTCTCTCTCTCTCTCTCTCTCTCTCTCTGCAAGAGAGAGAGATCAATGCTGGAGATAAAAAGCCGTGTTTCACTGCCCCCTAAGGAATAAATAAAACGTGTAAACTACTGGGAACACCTCAGAGCACAGGGGATGTACTCTCAGGAACACTGCTACTTGATAATATACATGGAGGGATGTACTCTCAGGAACACTGCTACTTGATAATATACATGGAGGGATGTACTCTCAGGAACACTGCTACTTGATAATATACATGGAGGGATGTACTCTCAGGAACACTGCTACTTGATAATATACATGGAGGGATGTACTCTCAGGAACACTGCTACTTGATAATATACATGGAGGATGTACTCTCAGGAACACTGCTACTTGATAATATACATGGAGGGATGTACTCTTAGGAACACTGCTACTTGATAATATACATGGAGGGATGTACTCTCAGGAACACTGCTACTTGATAATATACATGGAGGGATGTACTCTCAGGAACACTGCTACTTGATAATATACATGGAGGGATGTACTCTCAGGAACACTGCTACTTGATAATATACATGGAGGGATGTACTCTCAGGAACACTGCTACTTGATAATATACATGGAGGGATGTACTCTCAGGAACACTGCTACTTGATAATATACATGGAGGGATGTACTCTCAGGAACACTGCTACTTGATAATATACATGGAGGGGTGTACTCTCAGGAACACTGCTACTTGATAATATACATGGAGGGATGTACTCTCAGGCACACTGCTACTTGATAATATACATGGAGGGATGTACTCTCAGGAACACTGCTACTTGATAATATACATGGAGGGATGTACTCTCAGGAACACTGCTACTTGATAATATACATGGAGGGATGTACTCTCAGGAACACTTCTACTTGATAATATACATGGAGGGATGTACTCTCAGGAACACTGCTACTTGATAATATACATGGAGGGATGTACTCTCAGGAACACTGCTCCTTGATAATATACATGGAGGGATGTACTCTCAGGAACACTGCTACTTGATAATATACATGGAGGGATGTACTCTCAGGAACACTGCTACTTGATAATATACATGGAGGATGTACTCTCAGGAACACTGCTACTTGATAATATACATGGAGGGATGTACTCTCAGGAACACTGCTACTTGATAATATACATGGAGGGATGTACTCTCAGGAACACTGCTACTTGATAATATACATGGAGGGATGTACTCTCAGGAACACTGCTACTTGATAATATACATGGAGGGATGTACTCTCAGGAACACTGCTACTTGATAATATACATGGAGGGATGTACTCTCAGGAACACTGCTACTTGATAATATACATGGAGGGATGTACTCTCAGGAACACTGCTACTGATAATATACATGGAGGGATGTACTCTAGGAACACTGCTACTTGATAATATACATGGAGGGATGTACTCTCAGGAACACTGCTACTTGATAATATACATGGAGGATGTACTCTCAGGAACACTGCTACTTGATAATATACATGGAGGGATGACCAGGAAAGGGCAGGAGGAGAAGGGGAAGATATAGGGAGGGAAGGAACAAACAAGAGTGTGAAGGAAAGTAATAGGAAAAGATATGATAATTACGGAGAAGGGGCGAAAGGATGAAGGGGAAGGAGAAAGGGGAGGGAGAGAGAGAAGGAGAAGAGGGAAGGAGAGAGGAAAATGGAGGAGAAGGAAAGAGAGAAAGAGAGAGGGAATGCTCGATGGAAAAGATGAGAGGGAGAGAGGAAAGGGAGGAGGAGAGGGAAAAAGTAGGGGAAAATGGGGCAGGAAAATGTAGACTAACAATGGCCAGAGGAAAAGAAATGAGAGAGAAGAGAGAGAAAAAGAAATCGGAAATGGGGCAACGAAGAGAGAGAGAGAGAGAGAGAGAGAGAGAAGAGAGAGAGAGAGAGAGAGAGAGAGAGAGAGAGAGAGAGAGAGAGAGAGAGAGAGAGAGAGAGAGAGAGAGAGAGAGAAAGAGAGAGAAAGAGTCTTTAAAATGGTGATGAAGTGATGTAGGAAAAGTGATAAAGAAAAAATGATAAAGAGAAGAAGTAGTGGAGTGGTGGTGATGGTGTGGTGATGGTGGCGATGGAGAAGTGATGATGGAGTGGTGGTGATATAGTGGTAGTGGTGGTGGTGGAGTAGTGGTGGAGGTGGAGTGGTGGTGAAGTGGTGGTGGAGTGGTGAAGTGGTGTTGATGGAGTGGTAGTGATGGTGTGGTGGTGATGGTGTGGTGGTGGTGTGGTGATGGTGGAGTGGTGGTGATGAAGTGGTGGTGGAGTGGTGGTGATGTAGTGGTGGTGATGGAGTGGTGGTGATGAAGTGGTGGTGGAGTGGTGGTGATGTAGTGGTGGTGATGAAGTGGTGGTGATGAAGTGGTGGTGGTGGTGGTGGTGGAGTGGTGGTGATGGTGTGGTGGTGGTAGAGGAGTGGTGGTGGAGTGGTGGTGGTGGAGTGGTGGTGAGGGTGGTGTGGTGGTGGTGGCGATGGAGAAGTGATGATGGAGTGGTGGTGATGGAGTGGTGGTGGTGGAGTGGTGGTGGTGGAGTGGTGGTGGTTGAGTAGTGGTGGAGGTGGAGTGGTGGTGATGGTGTGGTGATGGTGGAGTGGTGGTGAGGGTGGTGTGGTGGTGGAGTGGTGGTGAGGGTGGTGTGGTGGTGGAGTGGTGGAATGGTGAAGTGGTGGTGGAGTGGTGGAATGGTGAAGTGGTGTTGATGGAGTGGTGGAATGGTGAAGTGGTGTTGATGGAGTGGTGGTGATGGTGTGGTGGTGATGGTGTGGTGGTGGTGTGGTGATGGTGGAGTGGTGGTGATGAAGTGGTGGTTGAGTGGTGGTGATGTAGTGGTGGTGATAGTGTGGTGATGAAGTGGTGGTGGTGGAGTGGTGGTGATGTAGTGGTGATGGAGTGGTGGTGATGGTGATGGTGTGGTGGTGGTGGAGTGGTGGTGATGGTGTGGTGGTGGAGTGGTGGTGGAGTGGTGGTGATGGAGTGGTGGTGGTGGAGTGGTGGTGGAGTGGTGGTGGAGTGGTGGTGGAGTGGTGGTGGAGTGGTGGTGGTGGAGTGGTGGTGATGTAGTGGTGGTGATAGTGTGGTGATGGAGTGGTGGTGATGTGGTGGTGGTGGAGTGGTGGTGATGTAGTGGTGGTGATAGTGTGGTGATGGAGTGGTGGTGATGAAGTGATGGTGGTGGCGATGGAGTGGTGGTGGTGGAGTGGTGGTGGTGAAGTGGTGGTGGAGTGGTGATGGAGTAGTGGTGATGTAGTGGTGATGGAGTGGTGATGGAGTAGTGGTGATGGAACACATGTGAGGCAGCTTGAGGTAAATCCGTCAGCTGTACAGAATCGGCTTTGGAATGGAGCAAGTTTGTCGGAGCCCAGGGTGAAAATGATGGAGGGGGGTGGAGGGAGGGTAATGGTAGTTATGTAGTGGAGGGAGGGTAGTGGTAGTTATGTAGTGGAGGGAGGGTAGTGGTAGTTATGTAGTGGAGGGAGGGTAGTGGTAGTTATGTAGTGGAGGGAGAGTAGTGGTAGTTATGTAGTGGAGGGAGAGTAGTGGTGGAGAGTGTGTGGTGGAGGGAGGGTGGTTGTAGTGATGGTGATGGAGGGTGGTGGTGGTAGTGCTGGTGATGGAGGATGGTGGTAGTGGAGAGAGGGTGGTGATGGTGGTGGTAATAGTGGTAGTGGAGAGAGGGTGATGGTGGGTGGTGGTAGTCAAGAGGGGGATGGTGCTGGTGATAGTGGTGGTGATGATGATAGTGGGTAACGTCTGCAGGCGTCACCATCTGCAATCTTAGATGGTGGTACAGCCTCCTGAAGGTGAAGAATATATATATATATATATATATATATATATATATATATATATATAGGGGAATGCTAAACCCGTAGGGGATATAAAGAGTTTGGAAAAATGGGAGATAATACGGTAGTGTCTAGTTCAGTTCAAGAGAGAGGTTGATAGGTTCTTGAAGTCAGTTGGTGATGAGAAGGGTTGTGGTTAGTATGTTAGTGTGTGAGAGGTCAGGTGGAGGAAGCCTTGGTCCACTGGGAAGCCTGGTTCGGGACCGCAGGTGACCCCCCCAGGACACATCCTTCAGGAGTCTCCTTCAGGTTCGGGAGTATAGGTCTAATTCTTTGGATCACCGGCACCAAGGAACTTTCCCTTGAGAAACTGTTCTAACCTAGGTGTTGTGTAGTTAGTTCTACACCTAGGTGTTATGCCCCAGGTGTACTGCAGTTAGTTTTACACCGAGGTGTTATGTCCCAGGTGTACCCTAGTTAGTTATACGCCCAGTGTTATGTCCTGGGTATTATCAGCTGTTACGAGCGCGTGCCTTGCTATCAGGCACTGAAGTGGCTACACCTGCTGCCCCACCGTCGCTACACCTGCTGCCCCACCATCACCACACCTGCTGCCCCACCATCGCTACACCTGCTGCCCTACCATCACCACACCTGCTGCCCCACCATCACCACACCTGCTGCCCCACCATCGCTACACCTGCCCTACCATCACCACACCTGCTGCCCCACCATCGCTACACCTGCTGCACTACCATCACCACACCTGCTGCCCCACCATCGCTACACCTGCTGCCCTACCATCACCACACCTGCTGCCCCACCATCACCACACTTGCTGCCCCACCATCGCTACACCTGCTGCCCTACCATCACCACACCTGCTGCCCCACCATCACCACACCTGCTGCCCCACCATCGCTACACCTGCTGCCCCACCATCACCACACCTGCTGCCCCACCATCACCACACCTGCTGCCCCACCATCGCTACACCTGCTGCCCTACCATCACCACACCTGCTGCCCTACCATCACCACACCTGCTGCCCCACCATCACCACACCTGCTGCCCTACCATCACCACACCTGCTGCCCTACCATCACCACACCTGCTGCCCCACCATCACCACACCTGCTGCCCTACCATCACCACACCTGCTGCCCCACCATCACCACACCTGCTGCCCCACCATCGCTACACCTGCTGCCCTACCATCACCACACCTGCTGCCCTACCATCACCACACCTGCTGCCCTACCATCCCACACCTGCTGCCCCACCATCACCACACCTGCTGCCCTACCATCACCACACCTGCTGCCCTACCATCACCACACTTGCTGCCCCACCATCACCACACCTGCTGCCCCACCATCACCACACCTGCTGCCCTACCATCACCACACCTGCTGCCCCACCATCACCACACCTGCTGCCCTACCATCACCACACCTGCTGCCCCACCATCGCTACACCTGCTGCCCTACCATCACCACACCTGCTGCCCCACCATCACCACACCTGCTGCCCTACCATCACCACACCTGCTGCCCTACCATCACCACACTTGCTGCCCCACCATCACCACACCTGCTGCCCCACCATCACCACACCTGCTGCCCCACCATCACCACACCTGCTGCCCTACCATCACCACACCTGCTGCCCTACCATCACCACACTTGCTGCCCCACCATCACCACACCTGCTGCCCCACCATCACCACACCTGCTGCCCCCATCACCACACCTGCTGCCCTACCATCACCACACCTGCTGCCCTACCATCACCACACTTGCTGCCCCACCATCACCACACCTGCTGCCCCACCATCACCACACCTGCTGCCCCACCATCACCACACCTGCTGCCCCATACAGTGTACACGATTACCCAAAAGATGTGGTCAATTGTGGTGTGTGTCGGGCGCAGGTCAGGTTGCATGTCTAGGATGGAGGCGGCGGCAGCAACAGCAGCAGCAGCAGCAGCAGCAGCGCAGCAGCAGCAACAGCAGCAGCAGCAGCAGCAGCAGCAGCAGCAAGCAGCAGCAGCAGCAGAGGCAACAGCAGCAACAGCAGCGGCAGCAGCAACAGCAACAGCAGCAGCAGCGGCAACAACAACAACAGCAGCAGTGTTAGAAAAGGCAGTGATGGTGACAGTAGTAATAGTAGTGGGTATACTAGTATTGGTGGTGGTGACAGTAGTAATAGTAGTGGGTATACTAGTATTGGTGGTGGTGACAGTAGTAATAGTAGTGGGTATACTAGTATTGGTGGTGACAGTAGTAATAGTAGTGGGTATACTAGTATTGGTGGTGGTGACAGTAGTAATAGTAGTGGGTATACTAGTGTTGGTGGTGCTGATACCGTTATTGCTAGTGTTGGTGATTGAGGTGTAGAGGGTGTTGTGTTGAGGGGGCTGCCACTGTTCCCCCCCCCCCCCCGAGGCAGGGAAGCACTCAGAACCAGGAATCCCCAGAAGCACTTATCAGAATACACTTAACGTTATCACCACCCATCATTACCCCACAGCACTCATCATGAGTCACTTCACCATCATCTCTCCCTGCTCCTCTCACAATGAATTAACATGATAATTCTTCACTCACAACTCTGAGTAACACTTGAAGTGTGAGTGTAGTTTCAGCGTGTTTGTACCAAGACTTCATGCCAGCTTGAAGACGTATTATTATGAATAATACGAGAACGGACACTCATTCATTACCACTTACCTTGAATTCATGTATTATTATTATTATTATTATTATTATATTTTTGTTTATGCGCTAAACCCATACGGGTCATACAGTGAAGCTCTGTCAAGGTAATTAGTAAATCTCTACATAAAGCGAAATGTTGCATACGCTGTTGTATCCGATCATACAGTGCCTGGGAATGGGAAGCAATCAAGTTTGACCTGATTAAAGAGAGGGGTAGCTCAAATTCCTTGGATGAAAAGCCCGTGGGTAAGAGCTGCAGAGAAGAAGTAGGTACCGTGCTGATGTAAACATGAGTGCCGGGGAATACTGGCCAGAAGTGCTCTTGTGTTGTAATGAGAGACTGAGTCTTGCCTGACGGAGTCGCTTCACCGACCACATCATCCAGGGTCTTGGGGCGTGTAATAGTGAGTGAGTCTTCAGTTGCCCAGGACCCCCTGGGGGGGCTGCCATTACTGACATTACCCTCGTCAGTTCCGCCACCACACACCCTCCCTCCCTGAGAGGCTCCCCCAGGGGCACAGGTATTCGCTTTCTCTAGGGAGGCCCCCAGAGTGGCAGTTGTGCCCAGTCAGCCTCGTGACCCACACAAGTATTCCACTGTCATCTTGCTTGAACTAATTCAAGTGTGTTATGGAGGAGGGAGCGCTCAAGCAACACGCTTTATGACTGTGTTGGTCACGCTCTTGTGGTAAGTACGGTGACCAGTGCCACAGGTGGACGCCTGCTCTCAGATTTCCTAGAAGCATCTACAAGTAACTGTTAGGTGTGGTGAGTAAGGTGACCAGTGCCACAGGTGTCAGGAGCAGGCACTCAGCTACCACACAACAGGACAAGCTGGCACTTTCTCACACACACATCCAGATCATGTCTGTCTTACAGTCTTGGCGCTTGTGGACGATAACACCAGTTGACAGGTCTCACACACTACTACTATCTCATCTGGTTGTTCTAGCGAAGGTAGCACCGACAACAGAAGAAATAGTGTATGTTGTGTGCAGAAAAGGATAAACACACAGCAAAAACATATCTTACACTGTAATATAATACAGTAATACGTAATTAATAACATTAACATTCATGAACAACTAAGCACATTGCAACTAAAATTCGTATCATTATATGCACACAAAAATGCAGAGTTGTTAAGGATGGAATTAATATTGCCAATGTTGTGTCAATTATTTGGACTTATTGTTACTACGGTGGTATGTTCTCTCACAAGATGAGTATCACTGACGAGTAATGCCCAGCAAACCAAAGCTCTCGGAGCAAAATCTGAATCCACTTAAAGAATTATTCAACATCTTAACAAAAAATATGAGTATATGCCTTTAGAGTTGGCATCCTTACTTCAAGTACTGCTATACAGTAATTCTTAAAGTGTACTTTAGTGACACCTCTCCTTGGAGTAGTGAGACAAGACACTCAGAGGAGAGAGACTGACTGGGTGAGGACTTACCTTCCTGCCAGGTGGTGCATGAAAGAGAAGGAGAGGATAACTATGACCAAGTGTATGATCTGTCTCTCTGAGTCATGTCAGACTTGCACTCTAACTATAATATCTTGTAGGCCACATACACACCTTGGTAACCACATACACACCTTGGTAACCACATACACACCTTGATAGCCACATACACACCTTGGTAACCACATACACACCTTGGTAACCACATACACACCTTGGTAACCACATACACACCTTGGTAACCACATACACACCTTGATAGCCACATACACACCTTGGTAACCACATACACACCTTGATAGCCACATACACACCTTGGTAACCTCATACACACCTTGGTAACCACATACACACCTTGGTAACCACATACACACCTTGATAGCCACATACACACCTTGATAGCCACATACACACCTTGGTAACCACATACACACCTTGATAGCCACATACACACCTTGGTAACCTCATACACACCTTGGTAACCACATACACACCTTGGTAACCACATACACACCTTGATAGCCACATACACACCTTGGTAACCTCATACACACCTTGGTAACCACATACACACCTTGGTAACCACATACACACCTTGGTAACCACATACACACCTTGGTAACCACATACACACCTTGGTAACCACATACACACCTTGGTAACCACATACACACCTTGATAGCCACATATACACCTTCTTGCTGGCCACATACACACCTTCTTGCTGGCCACATACACATCTTCTTGGTGGCCTATCAAACTCACGCACCATCTTCTTGGTCACACAAACTTCCACACCTGCTGCTAGGTGACCTCTCTAACACAAACTTCCACACCTGCTGCTAGGTGGCCTCTAACACAAACTTCCACACCTGCTGCTAGGTAACCTCTCTAACACAAACTTCCACACCTGCTGCTAAGTGACCTCTCTAACACAAACTTCCACACCTGCTGCTAGGTGACCTAACACAAACTTCCACACCTGCTGCTAGGTGACCTCTCTAACACAAACTTCCACACCTGCTGCTAGGTGGCCTCTAACACAAACTTCCACACCTGCTGCTAGGTAACCTCTCTAACACAAACTTCCACACCTGCTGCTAGGTGACCTCTCTAACACAAACTTCCACACCTGCTGCTAGGTGGCCTCTAACACAAACTTCCACACCTGATGCTAGGTAACCTCTCTAACACAAACTTCCACACCTGCTGCTAGGTGACCTCTCTAACACAAACTTCCACACCTGCTGCTAGGTGACCTCTCTAACACAAACTTCCACACCTGCTGCTAGGTGGCCTCTAACACAAACTTCCACACCTGCTGCTAGGTAACCTCTCTAACACAAACTTCCACACCTGCTGCTAAGTGACCTCTCTAACACAAACTTCCACACCTGCTGCTAGGTGACCTAACACAAACTTCCACACCTGCTGCTAGGTGACCTCTCTAACACAACTTCCACACCTGCTGGTAGGTGACCTCTCTAACACAAACTTCCACACCTGCTGGTAGGTGACCTATCTAACACAACTTCCACACCTGCTGGTAGGTGGCCTCTCTAACACAACTTCTACACCTGCTGGTAGGTAAGCTCTCTAACACAACTTCCACACCTGCTGGTAGGTGGCCTCTCTAACACAACTTCCACACCTGCTGGTAGGTGGCCTCTCTAACACAACTTCCACACCTGCTGCTAGGTGACCTCTCTAACACACACCCTTCACTGGAGGTCACAAGTTACACCACCGACCCGACACTCACATAAAGTCATATTAGGTTAATTTGAAAACATGAAACTCTACATTATTGTTAGTAATAAAACATTACAGCAACGGTATTTAACCTGGGGGTAAATAGTGTCCAGGGGTAATTAACCCACGGGGTGGGGGAGGTGAATTTTTTTCTTTATTCGGAAGATAACTAGCTGGAGATATTATTATTATTTAAATGGGACGTGTTAATTACAGTTTTATTAGCTAACTCTAGGGGTAATAGTGCAAAAGAAGTTAAATACCCTTGCCCAGTGGTATAGTGTTCTAATGGGTTGCCTGAGGTACCCTGTCAGACCTACAGAAGACCTACTACATAGGACCTACAGAAGACCTAGTTGCAAGGACCTACAAGAGATCTACAAGAATAATCATAGAGTACTCACCTGTGTCGAGCAGCGTGGATCTCTGCGTGTGTGGGTCGTGGAGTGGGTATGGTATGGTGGGAGGGGGCTGGGTGTCTCGCTGTGCCTGGGAGAGGTCGACGGGGCGATGGGCGCCGGGGTGGTGCGAGGTGGGCGGCAGCGAGCCTGTGGTGGTGGTCTGAGGTACGGAGGATGGGGGGTAGCCGGCCACGGGTGCACCACCGTGACCATTGACACCACCCAGCTCCGTCATGACACCATCATTCTACACGTCACAGGAAAACACATATCTTTACTTCCATGTTAACTATCATATACAACACTGATCATCTATACAATTCTCCTAAATTAAAACAAAATCTTTCTGCACACAACACAACACTTAGCAACACTTAACACAACACTGCCTCACTGAGGCAACACTTAACACAACACTGTCTCACTGAGGCAACACTTAACACAACACTGCCTCACTGAGGCAACACTCACACAACACTGCCTCACTGAGGCAACACACACAACACTGCCTCACTGAGGCAACACTCACACAACACAACACTGAGGCAACACTTAACACAGCACTGTCTCACTGAGGCAACACTCACACAACACTGCCTCACTGAGGCAACACTCACACAACACTGCCTCACTGAGGCAACACTCACACAACACTGCCTCACTGAGGCAACACTCACACAACACTACCTCACTGAAGCAACACACACAACACTGCCTCACTGAGGCAACACTCACACAACACAACACTGAGGCAACACTTAACACAACACTGTCTCACTGAGGCAACACTCACACAACACTGCCTCACTGAGGCAACACTTAACACAACACTGTCTCACTGAGGCAACACTTAACACAACACTGTCTCACTGAGACAACACTCACACAGCACTGCCTCACTGAGGCAACACTCACACAACACTGCCTCACTGAGGCAACACTCACACAACACAACACTCACACAACACTACCTCACTGAGGCAACACTCACACAACACAACACTCACACAACACAACACTCACACAACACAACACTCACACAACACACACAACACCTCACTGAGGCAACACTCACACAACACTACCTCACTGAGGCAACACCCACGCAACACAACAATCACACAACACAACACTCACACAAAACAACACTCACACAACACAACACACACAACACCTCACTGAGGCAACACCCACGCAACACAACACTACCTCACTGAGGCAACACCCACGCAACACAACACTCACACAACACAACACTCACACAACACAACACACACAACACCTCACTGAGGCAACACCCACGCAACACAACACTCACACAACACTACCTCACTGAGGCAACACCCACGCAACACAACACTCACACAACACTACCTCACTGAGGCAACACCCACGCAACACAACACTCACACAACACAACACTCACACAACACAACACCTCACTGAGGCAACACCCACGCAACACAACACTCACACAACACTACCTCACTGAGGCAACACCCACGCAACACAACACTCACACAACACTACCTCACTGAGGCAACACTCACACAACACTACCTCACTGAGGCAACACTCACACAACACTACCTCACTGAGGCAACACTCACACAACACTACCTCACTGAGGCAACACTCACACAACACAACACTCACACAACACTACCTCACTGAGGCAACACTCACACAACACAACACTCACACAACACTACCTCACTGAGGCAACACTTAACACAACACTGCCTCACTGAGGCAACACACACACAACACTGCCTCACTGAGGCAACACTCACACAACACTACCTCACTGAGGCAACACTTAACACAACACTACCTCACTGAGGCAACACCCACGCAACACAACACTCACCTTCAACACTACCTCACTGAGGCAACACCCACGCAACACAACACTCACCAGCTTCATCTTCAGATTCTCTAAATTAAACCAACTATTATCATACAACAATTAAACCAAAAATCTTCATATAAAACTGGACAACGTTTCGCTCAGTGATGGGTGAACAAGAACCCTTGTTCACCGTGTTCACTCGCAGTCTGCATCTTAACATTAACATCTCAAATTAACCTTGAAGACGAACACCAGATTACCAAGTGTTCACAACATTAACAACCACAAGTTACACTTAGTCATTTCTGAAGACATTTAATGACACTTTTAATTAAACTCTGCCAACGGTAATTAAACTCTGCCAACGGTAATTAAACTCTAACAACGGTAATTAAACTCTGCCAACGGTAATTAAACTCTGCCAACTTTTGAAATACAAGCAACACTAAAATGTGTTATTGTCCGCCTGTACAGTGTCTTCAAATGTTGGTGTCTACAGTGGTGTCTACCTGTACAGTGTCTCCAAATGTTGGTGTCTACAGTGGTGTCTACCTGTACAGTGGTGTCTACCTGTACAGTGTCTCCAAATGTTGGTGTCTACAGTGGTGTCTACCTGTACAGTGTCTCCAAATGTTGCTGTCTACAGTGGTGTCTACCTGTACAGTGTCTCCAAATGTTGGTGTCTACAGTGGTGTCTACCTGTACAGTGTCTCCAAATGTTGGTGTCTACCTGTACAGTGGTGTCTACAGTAGTGTCTACCTGTACAGTGGTGTCAACAGTGGTGTCTACATGCACAGTGGTGTCTACTTGTACAGTGTTGTCTACTTGTACAGTGTTGTCTACTGTACAGTGGTGTCTGCTGTACAGTGGTGTCTACCTGTACAGTGGTGTCTACCTGTACAGTGGTGTCTACCTGTACAGTGGTGTCTACCTGTACAGTGGTGTCTACGTGTACAGTGGTGTCTATGTGTACAGTGGTGTCTACTTGTATAGTGGTGTCTACATGTACAGTCAGTGGTGTCTACTGTACAGTGGTGTCTACTTGTAGTGGTGTCTACTTGTACAGTGTTGTCTACTGTACAGTGGTGTCTACTTGTACAGTGGTGTCTACTGTACAGTGGTGTCTACTTGTAGTGGTGTCTACTTGTACAGTGTTGTCTACTGTACAGTGGTGTCTACTTGTACAGTGGTGTCTACTGTACAGTGGTGTCTACTTGCACAGTGTTCTCTACTGTACAGTGGTGTCTACTTGTACAGTGTTGTCTACTGTACAGTGGTGTCTACTTGTACAGTGGTGTCTACTGTACAGTGGTGTCTACTTGTAGTGGTGTCTACTTGTACAGTGTTGTCTACTGTACAGTGGTGTCTACTGTACAGTGGTGTCTACTGTACAGTGGTGTCTACTGTACAGTGGTGTCTACTGTACAGTGAAGAATGGAACCTCCGCCACTCCTTGTTGCTGACCCACACGGGTTTAGCACTTAATATAAATTAACATCAATTACGCCCATGTGCAACACTTGGGTTTCTTTATTGCCGAAACGTTTCTGCTAGGCAGGAGGCTTCTTCAGTCGAGTACACAGAGGACTGTTGCACTGCAGACAGTGCACTGCAGACAGTGCACTGCAGACAGTGCAACACCTGGAGAGGTTTTTTTTAGGGTTTAGACCCTTAATCTTAATACAAGGTGTTAAGGCCCTTATAACTGAACACCTTATATCAAGGCTAGGTGACTACACCTTATATCAAGGCTAAGTGACTACACCTTATATCAAGGCTAAGTGACTACACCTTATATCAAGGCTAAGTGACTACACCTTATATCAAGGCTAAGTGACTAACACCTTATATCAAGGCTAAGTGACTACACCTTATATCAAGGCTAAGTGACTACACCTTATATCAAGGCTAAGTGACTACACCTTATATCAAGGCTAAGTGACTACACCTTATATCAAGGCTAAGTGACTACACCTTATATCAAGGCTAAGTGACTACACCTTATATCAAGGCTAAGTGACTACACCTTATATCAAGGCTAAGTGACTACACCTTATATCAAGGCTAAGTGACTACACCTTATATCAAGGCTAAGTGAATAAACACCTTACAGTTGTGTCTCCACATCTTCCACTGTCTCCAATACAAACGTCGCCTGTGTATTCTAATAGAGGCCTGAAGTGTATTGCACGGGTGAAACGTTTCAGTGTTAAAGCTACCCAGGTGTTGCACATTATTGGTATTAATGAACTTGATGGTACTGTACGTTATTAATGTAATGATGAATAAGAGAGGTGTACAGATACTGTACAAGTGTAGTTATTGGCACCAGTGTATCAAGGTGGATAGTGTGTACAAGCCATGTACATAGTCATGTACGTATATAAAAGTACAATATATAATAAACAGAAGTGTAAACTAGCATTGCATGATGGAGGTACACAGTGAGAAGTGTATGAGAGTACCTGAGTACTAGAGAGTACCTGAGTATAGAAGTGCTGTGCTGGAGGTAGGGGCGAGGGGGCAGCAGTAGAGTAAGACACAAGACCGTCACTCACCCCAGGCCAGTCTTCCCGACCCTCCAGGCCTGTGTACCCGTACCCCGCGCTCTGAAACAACACAACACACTGTTAACTCACAAGCAATATATAATAAACACATGTACACAGGTCGCTGCGCGATCCGAGAAAGGTATCCCCGTATTGCATAACCCGTCCCTATGATTATAATAATAATAATAATAATAACCCGTCCCTTGTCTCCCAAAACACGCGAAAAAAATAGTGCAGAGTGCGGCATAAGCTTCGAATGCAGTTACATATTAGCGGTGAAGATTTGAAGCAAATCAAAAAAGGTATTCGCAAAATATCAAATGGAAACTAATATTTCAATCTGTTCACTCAAATGACAAATTAGGACAGACAGGCGGGCCCAGCTTATACATCAAGTTAGGTTCTGGGCTACTGTAGGGCCCAGCTTATACATCAAGTTAGGTTCTGGGCTACTGTAGGGCCCAGCTTATACATCAAGTTAGGTTCTGGGCTATTTTAGGGCCCCGCCGTGAAGCTAAGCGCTGTAAAGCGAGGCCCTCCTGTACACAGCTCAAAACCAGTTCAAACATTTTAACCAAACTGATGACACACTTGTGCAACATTTGCGCATCTTTATTGAGGAAACTTTTCGCCACACAGTGGCTTCATCAGTCCAATACAAAGAAGAACGGTGGAAAAAGAGGAGTTTGAGGTAATCAGTCCATCAGCCTGGAACTGATGTGTTCAGTCTAGAGAGATCAAGGTGTCATCTTAGGTGGTAAGATAACCAGACAGATCAAGGTGTTATCTTAGGTGGTAAGATAACCAGACAGATCACTAGGTGTCATCTTAGGTGGTAAGATAACAAGACAGATCAAGGTGTCATCTTAGGTGGTACGATAACCAGACAGATCACTAGGTGTCATCTTAGGTGGTAAGATAACCAGACAGATCAAGGTGTCATCTTAGGTGGTAAGATAACCAGACAGATCAAGGTGTTATCTTAGGTGGTAAGATAACCAGACAGATCAAGGTGTCATCTTAGGTGGTAAGATAACCAGACTGATCAAGGTCTTATTTTAGGTGGTAAGATAACCATAGAGATCAAGGTGTTATCTTAGATGGTAAGATAACCATAGAGATCAAGGTGTTATTTTAGGTGGTAAGATAACCAGACAGATCAAGGTGTTATCTTAGGTGGTAAGATAACCAGAGAGATCAAGGTGTCATCTTAGGTGGTAAGATAACCAGACAGATCAAGGTGTTATCTTAGGTGGTAAGATAACCAGACAGATCAAGGTGTCATCTTAGGTGGTAAGATAACCAGACTGATCATGGTGTCCTGGTGGATAACTCACCTGCATAACAAAAACACTACCACACTCCAGAAGCATTTCCGGACTAGTCACGTGTGTCACATTGTAACATTGTGACGTCTCACACCTGGCTTGTCACCAGTGACGTCTCACACCTGGCTTGTCACCAGCGTGACGTCTCACACCTGGCTTCTCATCAGCAGCGTGACGTCTCACACCTGGCTTGTCACCAGTGACGTGTCACACCTGGCTTGTCACCAGCGTGACGTCTCACACCTGGCTTGTCACCAGTGACGTGTCACACCTGGCTTGTCACCAGCGTGACGTCTCACACCTGGCTTGTCACCAGCGTGAAGTCTCACACCTGGCTTGTCACCAGCGTGAAGTCTCACACCTGGCTTGTCACCAGTGTGACGTCTCACACCTGGCTTGTCACCAGTGTGACGTCTCACACCTGGCTTCTCACCAGCGTGACGTCTCGCACCTGGCTTCTCACCAGTGTGACGTCTCACACCTGGCTTCTCACCAGTGTGACTGACGTCTCATACGTCCCCCCTGATGTTCTCTGGTGAACCCTTCCCCAAAACACACACACACAATTCCCGGCGGGGCAGAAACATTTCGAAGTGTTTCCTTACACACACACACACATACACACATACAACAGGCCTAGTGTCTAATCGACATGTGCCTAGGACAAAATGGTAAAACACACACACACACACACAAGCACACACACACACACACACACACACACACACACACAAGCACACACACACTGGTTCAGATAAAGGGTTAGCGCTAAGAAAACAATCTGGATGTTAACAAAATGAAGTTACGACTCACAGACGGATACATATATGACACAACAACAACAACAACAACAACAACAAGGCCACGCAACAAGAATACCACAAACTGAAGGATGGAGAGACATGTCCCCGAGGGGAAGTTGGGGGAGGGGAAGGGGGAGGAGGAGGAGGAAAATGAGGGGGAGGAGAAGGAAGAGGGGGAGGAGGAGGAAGAGGAGGAGGAGGGAGAGAAGTACTTGTGTGATATACCTATGATGGTTACTCTATGTAAGCAGCTCGGCTTCAAACCTGGTTCCTTCCTGACTGCTTGTTCAGCCAGGCTGTTGTTGTAATGGCTATGCTGGCACGCATAGCCATCACAGTCAGATTAATCCGGCACTTGGCGGAAACAGTAAACCCGTTTGCTCTTGAAAACTTACACGCTTATTCCGCCATTGCTTCTGACATCTGGTGGTAACAAGGTGAAGTCTTGGCCCATGCATGTTGATATAGTGTTCTCTTATTGTGCTCACTACCTCACCTTACTGTGGCAGGAGAGACTCACTCCCTCACCTGGCTGTGGCAGGAGAGAGAGACTCACTCCCTCACCTGGCTGTGGCAGGAGAGAGAGACTCACTCCCTCACCTGGCTGTGGCAGGAGAGAGAGACTCACTCCCTCACCTGGCTGTGGCAGGAGAGAGAGACTTACTCCCTCACCTGGCTGTGGCAGGAGAGACTCACTCCCTCACCTGGCTGTGGCAGGAGAGAGAGACTTACTCCCTCACCTGGCTGTGGCAGGAGAGAGAGACTTACTCCCTCACCTGGCTGTGGCAGGAGAGAGACTCACTCCCTCACCTGGCTGTGGCAGGAGAGAGAGACTTACTCCCTCACCTGGCTGTGGCAGGAGAGACTCACTCCCTCACCTGGCTGTGGCAGGAGAGAGAGACTCACTCCCTCACCTGGCTGTGGCAGGAGAGACTCACTCCCTCACCTGGCTGTGGCAGGAGAGAGAGACTCACTCCCTCACCTAGTTGTGGCAGGAGAGAGAGACTCACTCTCTCACCTAGTTGTGGCAAAAGAGAGAGACTCACTCCCTCACCTGGCTGTGGCAGGAGAGACTCACTCCCTCACCTGGCTGTGGCAGGAGAGAGAGACTCACTCCCTCACCTGGCTGTGGCAGGAGAGAGAGACTTACTCCCTCACCTGGCTGTGGCAGGAGAGAGAGCTACTCCCTCACCTGGCTGTGGCAGAGAGAGAGACTCACTCCTCACCTGACTGTGGCAGGAGAGAGACTCACTCCTCACCTGGCTGTGGCAGGAGTCACTCCCTCACCTGGCTGTGGCAGGAGAGAGAGAGAGACTCACTCCCTCACTTGGTTGTGCCAGGAGAGAGACTCACTCCCTCACCTGGCTGTGGCAGGAGAGAGAGACTCACTCCCTCACCTGGCTGTGGCAGGAGAGAGAGACTCACTCCCTCACCTAGTTGTGGCAGGAGAGAGAGACTCACTCTCACCTAGTTGTGGCAAAAGAGAGAGACTCACTCCTCACCTGGCTGTGGCAGGAGAGACTCACTCCCTCACCTGGCTGTGGCAGGAGAGAGAGACTCACTCCCTCACCTGGCTGTGGCAGGAGAGAGAGACTTACTCCCTCACCTGGCTGTGGCAGGAGAGAGAGACTTACTCCCTCACCTGGCTGTGGCAGGAGAGAGAGACTCACTCCCTCACCTGGCTGTGGCAGGAGAGAGACTTACTCCCTCACCTGGCTGTGGCAGGAGAGAGAGACTTACTCCCTCACCTGGCTGTGGCAGGAGAGAGAGACTTACTCCCTCACCTGGCTGTGGCAGGAGAGAGAGACTCACTCCCTCACCTGGCTGTGGCAGGAGAGAGAGACTTACTCCCTCACCTGACTGTGGCAGGAGAGAGAGACTTACTCCCTCACCTGACTGTGGCAGGAGAGAGAGACTTACTCCCTCACCTGGCTGTGGCAGGAGAGAGAGACTCACTCCTCACCTGGCTGTGGCAGGAGAGAGACTTACTCCCTCACCTGACTGTGGCAGGAGAGAGACTCACTCCTCACCTGACTGTGGCAGGAGAGAGAGACTCACTCCCTCACCTGACTGTGGCAGGAGAGAGAGACTTACTCCCTCACCTGGCTGTGGCAGGAGAGAGAGACTCACTCCCTCACCTGACTGTGGCAGGAGAGAGAGACTCACTCCCTCACCTGGCTGTGGCAGGAGTCACTCCCTCACCTGGCTGTGGCAGGAGAGAGAGAGAGAGACTCACTCCCTCACTTGGTTGTGCCAGGAGAGAGACTCACTCCCTCACCTGGCTGTGGAATCTCAGCTATTAAGAGGCAACAACAACTTTGTTGCAGTGCATCAAAATACCAGGCAAAACCTCAAGGTAGGTGACCTGCTGTCCCAGTATGTAGTGCAGAGGGTGACCAGGGTGTTGCTGTCCCAGTATGTAGTGCAGACGGTTACCAGGGCGTTGCTGTCCCAGTATGTAGTGCAGACGGTGACCAGGGTGTTGCTGTCCCAGTATGTAGTGCAGAGGGTGACCAGGGTGTTGCTGTCCCAGTATGTAGTGCAGACGGTGACCAGGGTGTTGCTGTCCCAGTATGTAGTGCAGACGGTGACCAGGGTGTTGCTGTCCCAGTATGTAGTGCAGAGGGTGACCAGGGTGTTGCTGTCCCAGTATGTAGTGCAGACGGTGACCAGGGTGTTGCTGTCCCAGTATGTAGTGCAGACGGTGACCAGGGTGTTGCTGTCCCAGTATGTAGTGCAGAGGGTGACCAGGGTGTTGCTGTCCCAGTATGTAGTGCAGACGGTGACCAGGGTGTTGCTGTCCCAGTATGTAGTGCAGACGTGACCAGGGTGTTGCTGTCCCAGTATGTAGTGCAGACGGTGACCAGGGTGTTGCTGTCCCAGTATGTAGTGCAGAGGGTGACCAGGGTGTTGCTGTCCCAGTATGTAGTGCAGAGGGTGACCAGGGTGTTGCTGTCCCAGTATGTAGTGCAGAGGGTGACCAGGGTGTTGCTATCCCAGTATGTAGTGCAGACGGTGACCAGGGTGTTGCTGTCCCAGTATGTAGTGCAGACGGTGACCAGGGTGTTGCTGTCCCAGTATGTAGTGCAGAGGGTGACCAGGGTGTTGCTGTCCCAGTATGTAGTGCAGACGGTGACCAGGGTGTTGCTGTCCCAGTATGTAGTGCAGACGGTGACCAGGGTGTTGCTGTCCCAGTATGTAGTGCAGACGGTGACCAGGGTGTTGCTGTCCCAGTATGTAGTGCATACGGTGACCAGAGTGTTGCTGTCCCAGTATGTAGTGCAGACGGTGACCAGAGTGTTGCTGTCCCAGTATGTAGTGCAGAGGGTGACCAGGGTGTTGCTGTCCCAGTATGTAGTGCAGAGGGTGACCAGGGTGTTGCTGTCCCAGTATGTAGTGCAGACGGTGACCAGAGTGTTGCTGTCCCAGTATGTAGTGCAGAGGGTGACCAGGGTGTTGCTATCCCAGTATGTAGTGCAGACGGTGACCAGGGTGTTGCTGTCCCAGTATGTAGTGCAGACGGTGACCAGGGTGTTGCTGTCCCAGTATGTAGTGCAGACGGTGACCAGGGTGTTGCTGTCCCAGTATGTAGTGCAGACGGTGACCAGGGTGTTGCTGTCCCAGTATGTAGTGCAGAGGGTGACCAGGGTGTTGCTGTCCCAGTATGTAGTGCAGAGGGTGACCAGAGTGTTGCTGTCCCAGTATGTAGTGCAGACGGTGACCAGAGTGTTGCTGTCCCAGTATGTAGTGCAGACGGTGACTAGAGTGTTGTATATAGTCCAGGTGGTGACGGCGGCTTGGTGACAAGAAGCACTGCCTCTCACCGGATGTTCATAATATAAGAGGAAGGAGGGAATGAGGGGGACGCAAAGACCTGACTCATCTCTGACTGTGGATGCTAGTGAAGTGGAGCACACCCAGCAGGTGGAGCACACCCAGCAGGTGGAGCACACCCAGCAGGTGGAGCACACCCAGCAGGTGTAGCACACCCAGCAGGTGGAGCACACCCAGAGCGAGGTGGAGCACACCCAGCAGGTGGAGCACACCCAGCAGGTGGAGCACACCCAGCAGGTGGAGCACACCCAGCAGGTGGAGCACACCCAGCAGGTGGAGCACACCCAGCAGGTGGAGCACACCCAGCAGGTGGAGCACACCCAGCAGGTGTAGCACACCCAGCAGGTGTAGCACACCCAGCAGGTGTAGCACACCCAGCAGGTGGAGCACACCCAGCAGGTGGAGCACACCCAGCAGGTGGAACACACCCAGCAGGTGGAACACACCCAGCAGGTGGAGCACACCCAGCAGGTGGAGCACACCCAGCAGGTGGAACACACCCAGCAGGTGGAACACACCCAGCAGGTGGAGCACACCCAGCAGGTGGAGCACACCCAGCAGGTGGAACACACCCAACAGGTGGAGCACACCCAGCAGGTGGAGCACACCCAGCAGGTGGAACACACCCAGCAGGTGGAGCACACCCAGCAGGTGGAACACACCCAGCAAGTGGAACACACCCAGCAGGTGGAGCACACCCAGCAGGTGGAGCACACCCAGCAGGTGGAGCACACCCAGCAGGTGAAGCACACCCAGCAGGTGGAGCACACCGAGCAGGTGGAGCACACCTAGCAGGTGGAGCACACCCAGCAGGTGGAGCACACCCAGCAGGTGGAGCACACCCAGCAGGTGGAGCACACCCAGCAGGTGGAGCACACCCAGCAGGTGGAGCACACCCAGCAGGTGGAGCACACCCAGCAGGTGGAGCACACCCAGCAGGTGGAGAACACCCAGCAGGTGGAGCACACCCAGCAAGTGGAGCACACCCAGCAGGTGGAGCACACCCAGCAGGTGGAGCACACCCAGCAGGTGGAGCACACCCAGCAGGTGGAACACACCCAGCAGGTGGAGCACACCCAGCAGGTGGAACACACCCAGCAGGTGTAGCACACCCAGCAGGTGGAGCACACCCAGCAGGTGGAGCACACCCAGCAGGTGGAGCACACCCAGCAGGTGGAGCACACCCAGCAGGTGGAGAACACCCAGCAGGTGGAGCACACCCAGCAGGTGGAACACACCCAGCAGGTGTAGCACACCCAGCAGGTGGAGCACACCCAGCAGGTGGAGAACACCCAGTAGGTGTAGCACACCGAGCAGGTGGAGCACACCCAGCAGATGGAGCACACCCAGCAGGTGGAGCACACCCAGCAGGTGGAGCACACCGAGCAGGTGGAGAACACCCAGCAGGTGGAACACACCCAGCAGGTGCAGTACACCGAGCAGGTGGAGCACACCCAGCAGGTGTAGCACACCGAGCAGGTGTAGCACACCCAGCAGGTGTAGCACACCCAGCAGGTGTAGCACACCCAGCAGGTGGAGCACACCCAGCAGGTGTAGCACACCCAGCAGGTGTAGCACACCCAGCAGGTGGAGCACACCGAGCAGGTGGAGAACACCCAGCAGGTGGAACACACCCAGCAGGTGGAACACACCCAGCAGGTGGAGCACACCCAGCAGGTGTAGCACACCCAGCAGGTGGAGCACACCCAGCAGGTGGAGCACACGGGGCAGGTGTAGCACACCGAGCAGGTGGAGCACACGGGGCAGGTGGTGGACAGACGCCCCTACATATCTCTGGCCAGACATAATTACTCCCCACACGACACAACTTGAGAGGCTGTAGAGGAAGGCGTGTTCAAGGCAGACTCAAGGAACAAGTGTTCAAGGCAAACTCAAGGAACAAGTGTTCAAGGCAGACTCAAAGAACAAGTGTTCAAGGCAGACTCAAGGAACAAGTGTTCAAGACAGAGTCAAGGAACAAGTGTTCAAGACAGAGTCAAGGAACAAGTGTTCAATACAGAGTCAAGGAACAAGTGTTCAAGACAGGCTCAAGGAACATGTGTTCAATACAGAGTCAAGGATGACAGTTGCAAGTCAGGGAAACAAAAGTGACTTTAAATAATGCCAGGAAATATTTCTACAGGGTGGCCAGAAAGTGCATTAAGAAGTAATAAAGGCAAACTCTATACACAGCCTTATAAATAGTTACGACAGGGCCTGCCAAGCTATTTGCGAATAAACCCGGGCGTGGGCAACTGAGAGACTTAGCCAGGAGCCGAGACTCGACCCCAGAAACCATAAGTAGGTGAGTACAGACACAAATATACAGACAGCGAGATGGACACAAATTTTAATATGCGACCATTGTATCGAGTCCACAACAAAAAGTTTCAAGACGTGAAACAAAAATAGACTGAGGAATGTGAAGATAAACATGGCAGTACAAGTGACCTTGTAAGAGGAGACCAAACATAACTATACATCTACGTGTACAAAACTTGTAAACAAGTAGACAAGGATGATTACTTCCTAGTGTCACCACTAGGAAGAGCAAGTCTTCATAAACTTCATAAACTAGATAAATACCATATTGGCGATTATATCTGAAACAAATTACCGACACTATCACTCAGGACTGAGGGACTGATTACCTTCACTCAGGACTGAGGGACTAATTACCTTCACTCAAGACTGAGGAACTGATTACCTTCACTCAGGACTGAGGAACTGATCACCTTCACTCAAGACTGAGGAACTGATTACCTTCACTCAAGACTGAGGAACTGATTACCTTCACTCAGGACTGAGGGACTGATTACCTTCACTCAGGACTGAGGGACTGATTACCTTCACTCAGGACTGAGGGACTGATTACCTTCACTCAGGACTGAGGGACTAATTACCTTCACTCAAGACTGAGGGACTGATTACCTTCACTCAGGACTGAGGAACTGATCACCTTCACTCAAGACTGAGGAACTGATTACCTTCACTCAAGACTGAGGAACTGATTACCTTCACTCAAGACTGAGGAACTGATTACCTTCACTCAGGACTGAGGGACTGATTACCTTCACTCAGGACTGAGGAACTGATTACCTTCACTCAGGACTGAGGGACTGATTAACTTCACTCAGGACTGAGGGACTAATTACCTTCACTCAAGACTGAGGAACTGATTACCTTCACTCAGGACTGAGGGACTGATTACCTTCACTCAGGACTGAGGGACTAATTACCTTCACTCAGGACTGAGGAACTGATTACCTTCACTCAGGACTGAGGGACTAATTACCTTCACTCAAGACTGAGGGACTGATTACCTTCACTCAAGACTGAGGAACTAATTACCTTCACTCAAGACTGAGGGACTGATTACCTTCACTCAAGACTGAGGAACTGATTACCTTCACTCAAGACTGAGGAACTGATTACCTTCACTCAGGACTGAGGGACTGATTACCTTCACTCAGGACTGAGGAACTGATTACCTTCACTCAGGACAGAGGAACTGATTACCTTCACTCAGGACTGAGGGACTAATTACCTTCACTCAAGACTGAGGAACTGATTACCTTCACTCAAGACTGAGGAACTGATTACCTTCACTCAGGACTGAGGAACTGATTACCTTCACTCAGGACTGAGGGACTAATTACCTTCACTCAAGACTGAGGAACTGATCACCTTCAGTCAGGACTGAGGGACTGATTACCTTCACTCAAGACTGAGGAACTGATCACCTTCACTCAGGACTGAGGGACTGATTACCTTCACTCAGGACTGAGGGACCGATTACCTTCACTCAGGACTGAGGGACTGATTACCTTCACTCAAGACTGAGGAACTGATTACCTTCACTCAGGACTGAGGGACTAATTACCTTCACTCAAGACTGAGGGACTGATTACCTTCACTCAAGACTGAGGAACTGATTACCTTCACTCAGGACTGAGGAACTGATTACCTTCACTCAGGACTGAGGAACTGATTACCTTCACTCAGGACTGAGGGACTAATTACCTTCACTCAAGACTGAGGGACTGATTACCTTCACTCAAGACTGAGGAACTGATTACCTTCACTCAAGACTGAGGAACTGATTACCTTCACTCAGGACTGAGGGACTGATTACCTTCACTCAAGACTGAGGAACTGATTACCTTCACTCAAGACTGAGGAACTGATTACCTTCACTCAAGACTGAGGAACTGATCACCTTCAGTCAGGACTGAGGGACTGATTACCTTCACTCAGGACTACTGAGGGACTGACTACCAAGGCCGAGGAACAAATTACCTTATATCAAGACTAAGGGACTCATCATTTATTAAGGGTGATGGACTGACCACCTCGAAAACTCTCTCTCCATATCTACAAGTGTCTCCAGTAGTACAATTAAATGCATTAGACTGAAGAAGTCTGCTGCGCAGGCGAAACATTTTGACAATAAAGATACCTAGGTTTTGCATTTACGTCATACTTATCAAGAAATAGTGTTTCAAAAACCACTCGAAGCATTTATACACGTCCACACATAGGAGAAAGAAACTTATGAGGACGTTTCGGTCCGACTTGGAGCGTACGATACACCGCCACTAAACCACGGTAAGGCGGGGATTGAACTCGCGGTGAGTGAGTCGTAAAACTCCAGACCGACGCGTTAGCCACTGGCCAAGCTGGCTACAATAAGATTCATCCAACTAGGTATATTTATACACCATAGGAAGGTTAGCATATGCCACCACTGTGACCACAAAAGCAAGTTTTTACAGATGAATCTCACTCACTGAGAGTTCAATCCCCGCCCGTACCGTGGTTTATTTACAATCGTGTTATTACGATTCGTTGAGTCACCACGCTACACTGTGTACTCCGACCTTCTAACTACAAACACTCAGAGATGGATAATTGCACACATCTATACATATATTACGCAAAAATCGTGAATAAGCGATACAAGATGCAAAACAACCACGGGGGGAGTTGAATCATAGCTCTAGGCCTTTCGTGTTGCAATCAACACGTCATCAGGAGCTTGCAATGTTGCAGAAAAGAGGAGGATATCCAAGCAAATACGATCACAGGGAGCACTTTTGCTGGAGCAAATACGCACCCTGTGACCGTATCTGCGTGGACCTCCTCCTGTCTGCAACACTACAAGCTCCTGATGATGTGTTGATTGCAACACGAAAGGCCAAGAGCTATGATTCAACTTCCCCTGTGGTTGTTTTGTATATATGTATACGCGCCCACACACACACACACACACACACACACACACACACATACACACACACACATACATACAAGAAAGGACTTCAAACAGACCTGGACAAGCTTGACATCTGGTCTAGCAACTGGCTTCTCGAATTCAATCCCACCAAATGCAAAGTCATGAAGATCGGAGAAGGACAAAGAAGACCGCTGACAGAGTACAGGCTAGGTGGACAAGGGCTACAAACCTCGGCAAAGGAGAAAGACCTTGGGGTGAGTATAACGCCAAGTACGTCTCCGGAGGCACACATCAACCAGATAACTGCGGCAGCATATGGGCGACTGGCAAACCTAAGATTAGCGTTCCGTTACCTAAACAAGGAATCGTTCAAGACACTGTACACCGTGTACGTCAGGCCCATACTAGAATATGCAGCACCAGTCTGGAACCCACACCTGGTCAAGCACGTAAAGAAACTAGAGAAAGTGCAAAGATTTGCGACAAGGCTAGTTCCACAACTCAGGGGTCTGTCCTATGAAGAAAGGTTGAGGGAAATAGGACTAACAACACTGGAGGAAAGAAGGGTCAGAGGAGACATGATAACGACATACAAAATACTGCGGGGAATCGACAAGGTAGACAGGGACAGGATGTTCCAGAGAGGGAACACAGAAACAAGGGGACACAACTGGAAGCTGAAGACTCAGATGAGTCAAAGGGATGTTAGGAAGCATTTCTTCAGCCACAGAGTAGTCAGGAAGTGGAATAGTCTAGAGAAAGATATAGTGGAGGCAGGAACCATACATAGTTTTAAGACGAGGTATGATAGAGCTCATGGAGCAGGGAG